>VZTE01007283.1:225187-268008 GCA_013397775.1 Eulacestoma nigropectus | reverse complement strand
GTGCCTTTTTTTTTTTTTTTTTTTTTTTTTTTTTTTCATTTAAAGGGAGAGACTTCACCATTTTGTAATTATGCTGTTATGTGACTACAGCTGATCCCAATGGCTGCACTGACTTCAGTGCCTGGTATGTTCTGCCCTGGAGCCAGACCTACTGTCTCGTCTCAGGACCCCAGTGAGCGTGGATGACAGCATCTGCTGCAGCACTCGAGTCCTGCCAGGACAGTGATGTCTGCAGGGAGTTTCCTGTACAGCCCCAAAGCCTTCACCCCTTCAAGCATCTCTTGCACAATTATCCTACTGTCTCTTGCCTCTGCCTCCACCCCCACACTAATCCCACTGATGAAGCTGCTTAGCTTATATATTCCACCTCTAGAGACAGCTGGAAAATAGTGAGAGAGAGAAGAGAGGGGTGTAGGGAGAAGTAGATTATTTGTAAGTCTCCTGTATGTGTAGATAGACCTAGGGCAAAGAGAAAGCCAGCTTTAGGGGCAAGACATCCTGAACTTGCTTGCCATGACAACCACAGCAAGGTCAGATGTCAGTCAGCCTCCTGCGGTGTGGAGCTTTTCTCCCAGGCCTGAGTACAGCTGTAGTGGAAGTGGGAGTCTCCCAGCTGAAGGCACTGAGCTATTTTGGTAATGCCAGGCTGCGACAGACCCTGGTGTTGTGAACACTTGTGCTCTGTTTGCTTCGTCAGCCTCCTTTCTGAGCGCTTCAGAAATATGTCTTCAGAACATCCCTCCCTTTCCTGTCTGAAGAAAAGCGTGAGAGACTAAAAACATGATTCAGGGGGTTGTTTTTTTTTAGGAGGTGCATGTACAAAGGCATTGTTCTTATTTCTTCTTCAGATACTCCTTCTTTCTGAACAGCACCTGAAAAATACGACTCTTCTCGTGTACTCTGTATTTTTTCATGCACTGGTTGAACAAATCATCCTTTCTCATAAACTCCCAGCGAGTGCCCACCGCAGTGTTACTGCGGCAGAGGAGCAAAGCAGAGGGGCTGGGAGGGGATGGGGAGTGCAGGCCCACCCAGGGAAGCAAGAGCTGTCATCCTATGCAGCCTTGGAATTTCACACCCCGTTTGGAGTGACTTGAGCCGTTGGAAAGATAAGCATATCCTGCCAGAGGATCAGTACAATCTGCAAGGTAGGAAAGTGTAATGCAGGTAGCAACGGTCTGGAAAAGGCATTGATCATGGGAGATTTCAGATGTGTTGACTGAGGGCTGTGGCAGATTGGGAGGGTCATGGAATGAGGGCAGGACTGTATCTATGGCACTGTAGAGTGCACTCAAAGAGCCCACACCTTGTCCAGGCTTGCATCCCAGGAAAGGCACCAGTGGGAAATGAGATTGCTGCAGTCTGAGGAAGGCAAAGGGAAGAGCAGTGCAGTCTCCCAGGGGCTCCTTAGGCTCCTCATAATGGTGCTTGTGGGTCACTGCCCTGTTGCATGTGCCTGGCTGAGAACTGCTGGCAGGATCATCCTAATTATGAGCTCTGTAATGGTCACCATATGTCACTGACACCCTCCTTGCCTGCTGTGCAGCCTGGAGATTTGTAAAAGCTGCAAGAGTATGCAGGTGCACACTGCTGCATGCATTACTTGTGAGCACTTGACTGTGTGTTCATTTGTATGTTTACCATGCTGGGGTCTGTCCATGCAGTTTGCTGCACAGGTAAGCTTTTTGATGTTTACCAGCCTTATCTACCAACCTCAAAAGCTTGCACTTCCTTTAAGGTAGAATTGTGAAACATAGCAATAAGCATGAAAAATAAGAGCAGAGTACCTGCCATGGTTCTGTACACCTGTCCAAACCCTGTCTGTACATGCTAAACTACAGCTGCATGACAGGGATGAAGATTTAGTATTTTTTGAGTCAATCACAATAGGAGACAAAATTTCAGAAGTTCCCCAGACTGCAGAAGTTCAGGTCAGGCTCCAAACTCTTCAACTCCAGCCTCTCTCTGACACACTTGCTTTTATCTACTACATTTATCTCTGCTGTACTTGGGCATCTTCCAAGCAAATAAATAATTGGATCCTGCTCCTGTCTCCCCTTCTGCCCAAGGGACTTAAAGTTAATTTGTGCTGACTGTTAGGCTTTGGGTATGTGGTGGGTTGACCTTGGCTGGATGCCAGATGTCCACCAAGCTGCTGTATTGCTCTACCTCCTCAGCAGGATGGGGCAAGGGGAGAAAATTAGATGGAAAAAACTTGTGGGTCAAGATAAAAGCAGTTTGATAAAGCAAAAGCAAAGGCCACTTGCAGAAGCAAAGGAAAACAAAATATTTATTTTTACCCTCTACTTGTCACTAGCAGGCAATCTTCAGCCTCTTCTCAGGAAGCTGGGCTTTAGTACACGTAGTGGTTTCTTCAGAAGACAAAAATGATTCATAGTAATGAATGCCCCTACCCCTTTCTGTTGGCTTTTATTGCTGGGCAAATGCCTGGTGGTATGGAATATTCCTTTGGTCAGTTTGGGTCAGCTGTTCTGGCTGTGTCCCCTTCTGAGATCTCACTCATCTTCAGCCTACTGGTGAGGGGGAAATGTTGAGACAGCCTTGATGCTGTGCCAGAACCCCTCAGCCGTACAAAATACCGGTGTGTCATCAACACCTTTCTAGCTCTGAGGTCTGCTGTGGGGAAAATAAACTCCATCTCAGCCAAACCCACTCCAGGAGAGAGGCTGCTATGACAGAAGGAACCCAGGGCACATATAGGCTGATGGTCCTTGCGCTGTGAAATTCTAAGAGACCCCATTTCCTGTGAGGAGCACTGCAACCATTTGACTGTTGTGAGGGGGATTGCTTGTGGCTCTTGGGAGCTCTCCAGGGAAGCCCATGTTCTCTAGATATTCCTTCAGCAAGCTTCATCTTGGATGCCTGGAGCTGCAATTACCATAACTTGAGTGAAATACAGACCCATGGAGAGGCAAGTCACTCCTTGCAAGAGGCTGGGATGGGTTTTGGAATCCATGCACAGAGCAGAGGCTGTAAGGGACTTGGGAGCAAAGAAAAGTCACATTTGCCATGCAGCATCTCCTGCATGAGACCCAGGGAAGATGAGGGAAGGAGACTGTTAACTTGAACAGACAAAAGTAATTAGAGGACTAAAATAATAGATTAATGAGCAGCCAGTGTCAGGGGAACTTATTAATTATCAGTAGAGGATTTCCTTCAATGTGCAGGCTGGCCGAGGGCATGCAAGATAGCAACTAAAACTCAAGTCCCATTTAAGGAAGCTGCTAAGGAATTAGCAGCGCTGAGTGTCTGGAGAAGGATAGCAAAGGTTGACTTAAATGCTTCCTTTGAATCTCGTGTTCTGTGTGGCTCAGGTAATGGCTGGGGATGAGGGGACTCTGGGAAACACTAGATGGTATCTACCCAATGTTAATAATGCCTCAATAAAAATGCTCTGATAAGAACACATTAAAGTTGCACAGTTAGGCGCTCACAAGCCAGGTAAGGTGAGATTTAAGGTTACAGATGCAACCTTAACTCCTCTCCTACTGAGTGTACCTTAGCAGGCAGCCTCTAATTAAGGGGCATTGGGCTGTTGCTCAAGTAATATATCACAACATCGGTTAGTGCTCTCTTTGGCTTTGGACAGGTGCACACAGTGTCTCGTAATATTGTGGGTTTGTCTGTGTGTGCCTGATGAAACAGAGTCCATTTTAGTTATGGCACTGAGCACACTGCATTAGTTGTGCTGGAACAAAGCACAGTGGTTTAGAACATGAGGTCCGTTTAGACCGTCCCATTCTCTCAGGTCAACATTTCACATGTCAGAAAGAAGATGGCCATGGAAGATGTTGACATTAGGAGCAAGTTGTGTTGAATATAGAGCTTTCATTTCTAAGGACTGATTTCTGCTCCTTTAGCTCAACATATTGTGTTTTTTTTCCTTACTGAAGCATTCAGACTGTTCACAGGGTGAGATGGTGCTCTGTCCCATGAGACTGTGCCACAAAATAATGCCTTTCGTCTAACACCCTGGAGGTAACTGTTCATATACCAACGTGTTTTCCATTTAACATTCCTACATTTACAACTCTGAGTCTCATTGTATGTGCTATGGTTGTGCTATAATGGGAAAAAGATAAAATGTAAAGGGCAAATCTGTTCTTGGGGAGCATTACAGAAGTGAATGGATTCAGTGGTTTTAAAGCAGACATCATAGATCTGACATCCTTCCTTAACAGTAATGCTGAGTTGTTAGCCTGCCCATTGAACACAAAGTTCTTTGAGGAGAGGCCATCCCTTCTGCTGTGTAAGTCCTTGAGTAGAAACCTCTGTGTCTTTCCCTGCATACCCTCACTGCAGTAGCCTGAGATTTCTCAGAAGACACCATCCGTGCATTTGGCAAACACGATCTGCAGTACTCCTGCTATCCCACTGCTATCCCACTGCTCGTCCTTGCAGCTCTGTAGGGAGGCCTGCCTTGGCTATGTTTGGAGCAAATATTCAGCATTGTCGGACTATGAGTTTTTTCAAATCTGTTGGGCATCATGTGAGCTGGGGTGCAGACTTGTGTGGGAGTCTGAGAGCATCTAAAGCAGTTCAGATTCCCTGAGTTTTATTTTTTGCTTTTTGGATCACTATCTAAAGAACAGATGGGGTAACAAGAATGGCAAAGGCAAGGGCAGCAATTTTAGCAGCAGCCAGAGATATGTAGATATTTTTAAATGTTTCCAAATGTGTTTTGTCTGTCCTCAGCAAGAAACAATTGAGTTGTGCGAGCTGTCCTTTAAAGGCAGGTGCAGGCTGGTCTGAGTGGAGCAGAAGCTCATCAAGAGGGTTACGTGTGAAAAGGAAAGGTCACATAAGCCCAGGTGGCCCTCCAGGAGACAGGCTGGGTGGCCACAGGAGGAACAGATCTTATGTGCAAAGTATGAGAGAACAACTGCGAAGAGGAAAGGTAGGGAATTTCATAGAAAGCCCATAGTATGGTGAAATATGCTGATTAATTTCCACAGACCTGCACGGATCTGAAGTGAGCTAAAAATTCCTCGCTCAGAGACTTTGGGGATCACTGAGCAGAGTTTGTTTAAAAGAAATGAGCTTCATCTGAGAGGTTTTGCAACTTGTGCTAATGAGAGTCTGTCTGTCAAACTTAAGTGGCATCAAGTGGCCTGGAACAAGGGCTCTTGGGCGTTAAATGGTTCCTACCAAATACCGAGCCCATTACCACAATTGGCTATTGTAGCCCTCTAAACGGCAAAAGTGATTAAATTGGTAGTTATGAAACGCTAAAGATGCATAATTATGAAAAATAAGGTTTGAGTAAGAGGAGATTTCAGCTCACTTGCTGCTTTGTATCGCAAGAAGGAATCAATGTAGAAATGTTTTAAAAGCAACCAAGGGTTGCCCCTTGTCTGGTTTTCTCCTAGCAGTCTGGAAATTATGAATGTGTTTGGAAGTGAAGGTGTTCTTCCAGTCTCTAAGCTGATATAAAACCTGGAGACTGAATATCCCACATCCCCCTCTCTGCATAAGATTGTGTTTCATTGTCCAGTCTCTCCCTTCTCTTTGCTAAGGGGAGGTCCAGTGCACAACTTCCCTTGCTCACCCTGGCACATCAGGCACTCTTGCCTTTTCTGGGAGGGAGGGAGGGATTTAAATTCTCCAAGTGTCAAGCTCAGGCAGTGCTGCAGGCATGGGCACAGGTATGTTTTCTTCTCCTAGGAAATCCTCAACTGTTCCAGAGGGCTCTTCTCCATGCCACGGAGAGCGGCTTTCTAGGAGGCAGTTTAACAAAGGTCTGTTGCAAAAATCAAGTGTTAGGCTTTGGTCACTGTGCACAAGAGGGCAGGGGGCACTGAGTATCCATGGAACTCTCTACAGATGGGCAAGGGAGTTGAACTAAGATTTACAGAGCTGATGGCATTGTTGAGCATAGGGTGTTGTAGTGGTGTTGCTTCGGAGCACCCCTCAAATGTTGTTCTCCAGTTAGAAGGCTGGAATAGCACCAGGCACAGAGCAGAATATAAGCACAGGGGTTCTCTGGCATAGCTCAGTCTACCCAGAATTCCTAAAGTTCTGATTTGCACAGACCTTCAGCAGGAATAGATTATTTATTCATTTTACTTTCTTTTTAGTTCTCTCCTTCTTTAGTGCCACCCCAGCTCTAGAGGAGTTTCTAAGGAGTTTTATAGCCTCCTTAGAAAGAGTAATAATGGTGCTGAGTTATGTACAGCCCCTGGGGCCCTCTGTTCTCCTCCGGCTGCTGCTTCTCACTAGGTGTGCGGTCGCTGAGCCACCGAGCCAAGTCCTTGTTTCTCTTGTCGAAACTTAAGTGGTCACTAGGGATGTGCTAGTATTTACATTCCATTATTCCTGTATGAGGTATGTAATGTACTAGGAGATCCTACCCAAAACTCTGCTGACCATTCATCTCCCTCATCTGTCTGTCTCTGCTCACCTTCCTTCCTCGTGTGACAGCTGACGTTGAGTATCTTTCAGGAACTTGATTTGTTTGTAGATCAAATGCCTTTAAAAAATGATCAGACATTGCCTGGCATCAGAATGTGTCATTTAAAGCAGTAGTTGCTTTTAAGAAAATACTCTCTGTGTGTCATTTATGGCATTATTCATATCCCAGAAGACAAGTAACGTCATCTGCATGTCAATGTGAGATTGTGCGAGCCCCTAGTCTGCTGATTTGCCACATAAAGCTGTGTTTTCCTCAGTACTCCTGTGGCTGCTGTAGTCAAAATAAAATGTACCGCGTCTTAAATGGAAAGCCAACTATCTCTGCCTTTTGAAGGGGCTGCATTCTTCACAGAGATGAAGTTGTAACACACCTCTTGGCACCTACCTGTGCCTCCAAACCTAACGCTACTCAGCCAAATCTGACCTGTCTGAAAAACTACTTGTGTTAATTTAAACAGAGTAAGATGTATCCTGAAAAGTTTCAGACCACTCTTGAGGTGCTGATTAGAGGACAGGTTGTGAAAATGATTTGATTTCAATCCTTAGATGTTTTAAAAATCGTTCTAATTTTTTTCACAGCTTCTTGCAATTTACACATAGTTGCTGGCTTAAATCCCCAGCTGTACAGCAAAAGATTATTCCCTGTAAGGGTGAATGTTTCCGTGAATTCTGGTTATGGGAATGCAGAAATAGTTCATTATTGTAGCTCTCTTTCAGAAAACACAGTGACCACTATGAAGTTCTTTGCCCACACGGTAGCTTGTAGGCATTTTTTAAAATGTCTACATTTAAATTCCTCTGAAATCATGAATAAACTTGTCTAAATTTCCCATATTATTGGCCTAGCTTATGTTAAATAATAACAGTGTTGTGGTTGTCGTTGTCTGTGGATTTGACGTTATGGGTGTTTGTATCAGGACCTGGCTCACTTGAGGATTAAGCTTTCTCACTGAAACACTTCTTTGCAGAAAAAAAAAAAAAAAATTAGCCCAGATGCCTTGAAGGCCTTAATTTGTGTTCAGGGAACAGTTTTTCACAAAGTTATGTACCAGAGAGCTTGCAGGAGAGAATGAGTCAAAAACTGATCTGAGTTTCACGTATGGAACCTTTTCCCAGCATATATCATCTTATAATTTGGCCTGTAAGCTCCAATTGCATGTTAATCAGTTGCTCTTGACAAGGATGGCTTGGATGACAAAAAGTGTGTGTGTGGGAAGCTCAATTATTGAACCAAAGAGATTTTCATATAGTTTGGAAAGGCCTCAAGACCTCCTCAAAGTTTATGGCCTTTGTGGCCAGGATTTGAGTGTCCGGGAATTGTGCAGGGAATTGTACCTAATCAGGGAAGCTGCATGTTTCCAGCCCTAAAATGAATATACTATTGGCAAACATTGCCCTGTGACTGTGGTCTTACTGATATTTGCTGTTGTTTTGCTGATCTTTATCACATCACTCCGATTAGCAATTGTTTTTTATTCTAGTGGTTATACAATATCAATAAATCTATGAGGGAATGTTGCAAATTCCTCTTTCCACCTGTCAAACCCTAGCTTGGAAATTCAATTTTAATGTTGTAAATTGAATCCACTTGGACTTGTCTTCACATTGCTGTGGCAAATGGTGTGCGTTGTCTTTATGACGCTGGAAATAGCTTCACAAGGAGACAGCTTTGTTCTGGAGAGTTGTCCAGAAGAGATTTTCTGAAAGTGACTTTTAATATAAAAGTACCATCAAAATACTAAGGGCAGCAAAGGCTATTCATTTAGCTAGCTAGCCTGCAAACTCAAAGACCCCCCTACTAGCTCCTGTTTAGTAGACATCAGCCTAGCAGAGGAATACCAAAGATAGCCCTCTGTTACTTGACTGTTCCCTTTCTGACCATTTGTAATGTAGGCTCTCTCCTCTCCAGAATTCCCCGTGTCAGGAAAAGAAAATGGAGTGAGGTACCCTTGTCGATAGCTCTTCCATCAAAGCCTGCCTAATTTATATGCAGGCAATAACTAAATGATGCCTGTGAGGAAAGGCAACAGAGACAGGGCTGGTTGAGCAATTTTAAGCGATCCTTTCCCATGTGCATTTTTCAGTGTTCTGAAGGCTGTTTTGAAAGGTAACTTTACTTTAAATTCCTGGACTTGGAAGAGTGTGAAGAAGCAGCATTATTAAAACCATGCAGCCCCCTTAAGTATCTGAAAGAGAGTGCAGCTTGTACTGAGGTGTTGCACAGGAAGATAAGAACATTTGCTGCCTCAAGATGCTGTTCCCTAAACGGCTCTGGCAGTCTCCAAAGCATTTGTCCTATAAATGTGGTTCTCGGGACAGGAATGTAGCTGGAACCCCTTCTCTTGCCAGGAGCTGGCAGTTTTGGGGCTATGAGAGTGAAGGAGCGATAATTGTCAAAGAGCGTGGAGCAGATGCCAGTGGGGGAAAGAAGGCTTTGCCACAGGATGCCTGTCTCAAGCAGGAACCCAGCACCTGGCAATTCACAATCAGCATCCTCAAGGGCACCAAGAATGAGGCTCCCTCTGCTTCTGCTTCCTTAGGTCATTAAATAAGCACTGCTCTGGGACTTGTCTTTTCTCCTCATATCAACATCAGAAACCAATATTCATAGCCTCTTACATCCTTTCCCCCGCTCAGTGCTGGCAGCTGTTCTCTCACCCCCTTCCTGCACTTGAGATACCTGCTGCAGTAATGGGATCCTCCTGCAAGCTCTTTAATTGAAAGGAATTTCTGTCTGGCCTGAAGATGTCAGGAGGCTGACGGAGACGTGTTTCTATAAAATGAGGCTTGATCTACAGTGCAACAGGCAGCATCTGGATCACTGAGAATCCTTCACACTCGCTGGCTTCAGCCAGCTTTTCAAGGGGGGGGCGTTAATTAAGGGGCGTCTGTCAGGGTGTGGGTGCTGGAGACCCCTCCGGCTCGGCTGCCAGCTCTCCCTCTGCAGCTGAGCCTGCAAGGTGCCATTGCTTCCTTTCCACGTGGCGCGTCCCCTCGCCTGCTGTGCCACTTCCATTTCTGGTTCCCATCAATTTGAAACAGAGCCCCGCTGACCCCGCTGACCGCTGCTCATACATCTCCCGGCATGGTTAATAATAATGGCCTCTGTGGGAAATGATGGGCTGAGACAGGGAAAGGACATAATGATGCTCTGGCTGGGGTAGGCAGAAAGAGGAAAGTGAAGTGACAAGCAGCTAAACAGCAAGAGAGGGGTATGATGATAAAAACAAACAAACCTGCAAATGCCTAAAAATCCACAGCGATGGCATCCCTGAAACAAATGGGAAGAGACAAGCTTGAGTCCCCAAGGGAGAGAAGAGGGGAAAAAAAGAGAGAGCGAGAGGAAAGCGAGCAGAGAATCAGCCAATAATTGAAATGGCATCAGGGAAGAAAAGAACTGGAAAGCACAGACAGGCTTGGAATTGGCAGGTGGCAAAGAAAGAGGATGAAACAGAGAAAGAACATGGAGGAAGGAAGATATGGATGTAGGGAGTGAAACAGAAAAGTGGAGGGGATGGCTATGTGGACCTAACAAAAGAAAATGGGCACAGAACAGGAGGTGAGGGAGCATAGAGGTGAAGAGAGGGAAGAGACCCATGCATTGGCAGTGGAAGAAAAGCAGAGAGGCACTGAACCAGGGTAGAGAAAGGAGAGAAAACAAGGTATTTTGGCTTAGGAAGAGGGAGGAAAGGAGAAAAAAGTGGAAGAAAGAGTTAAAGAGCAAGATGAAGAGCCCCTGGTCTGTGCCAATAAAATTCCCCAGAGCCACAAAGAACAGGGTTTGGAAACCTGATGGCACCTGATTTTGCAAGGCTTCACCAGTCCCCGTGAGCTGCTTGGGATCCCAGTGTAAATTCCAGGGAAGTGTATTTCATTTTTGAATAAGCAGAGTTTGATTTTGACAAAAAAGCTTTTGGCCCTGCACTGCAGCCCCACCACCCACGGCAGACAGCAGGCAGGTTTTTTTGGGTAGTACCTCCATAGCAATACAATGACACCAGCAAGGAAAGCAGCAGGCATCTCTTGGATGGGCAGATCAGCCACTTCCCTGCTGCATGTTTGCTGGGTAATTGTCCCCAGTGCCTGATGCTGTGGTGGAAGGACATTTCCTTCTGTTGGTAAAGCAGATCAGTGCTGACATCATGCGCTGTCAGAGATGTTGCTCTCAGTGCAAACAGTTGCTGCTGCCCTTGGCGCTTATCAATAACCAATTATGTGCTCATCTGTCTTTCCTGGCTCACGATTTTTTACCCCCACACGGAGGAAATCAGAGAAGATGGTTAAATTTCCTCTCCATAATTTCTGTCCCTCAGCTGTGGCTGGGAGGAAGCTGAGTGGCAGTGGTTGGAACAGCGCTGCCTTTGCTGTGCCGCAGGGAGGTTAGCCAAAGCTCAGGGGTGAGCTGTGGCTGCTCAGGCAGAAGTGTGTGGGCAGATCTTTGGCAGGGTTCACCACTCTTCTTAGCTGCTCACATGCTCAGTGACTGAAGGCCGTTTTGCAAGCAATCCTCCATGGCGCTGCACTGAAACACTGGCACTCGTGTCCTGGGTTCTGTGCTCACGGCTGTCCCTGCCCCCCTGTGTAACACTGCATAAGCCAAGGATCTTTATGTGCACCCTTTTTTTTTCCCCCAAAAGAAATGTCTCCATCAGTCACGAGAACTTTAGATTTAATGTATTTCTAAGGCACTTAGGTTTTTTTTTGATGGGGTGGAACAGATATGCATTTATAGTAAGCACAAAAATGGAATAATAGAATCATCAAGGTTGGAAGAGACCTTTTAAGATCAATAAGCCCAGCCACCCACCCAGCACTACCACTGTGACCCCCAAACCACTAAACCATATCACCCAGTGCCAGATCCAGGCACCTCCAGGGATGGTGACCCCAACACCTCCCTAGACAACCTTTTCCAATGCCTGACCACCATAGCAGTGATTTTTTTTTTTTTTTTTCCTAATACCTAATCTGAATCTTCTCTGTCTCAGTTTAAGGCCATTTCCTCTGATCCCCTCACTGCAGGCACGGTAGAAGAGAGCTGCCCCACCTGGCTACACCCTCCTTTCAGGCAGTTGTAGAGAGTGATAGGGGGCCCCCTGAGCCTCTTCTTACCAAGACTAAAAAACCTCAGCTCCCTCAGCTGCTCCTCTTAAGATGTCTTCTAAACCTTCCACAAGCATTCTTGCCCTTCACTGGACACGCTCCAGCACCTCAATGTCTTTTTTAAAGGGAGGGGCCCAAAACTGAACACAATGGTTTAGTTTGGGATTACAGGTGCAAATGCATGTACAAATACAAAGTTTGCTTACTTCAGATCTTCCATTTGTCAAATTGAGGTACAAGAACAAGTCTGAAAAGTAACAACCAGAACAGCACTAACAGGAAAAAAAAAGTATTTTTTAAAGATCTGCATCAATATTCATGGAACTATTTTTTGTTGCTACCCTTTTTCACAGTTTTTTTTTCCGACTCCTTAGAAACCACTCTTACCCCTCCCATCTTTGCCATTTCAGCTTCCACCTCTCTCGTGCTCAAATAAGCTCTCATTATTTTTTCTTTCCTGGAAGAGATGAGACTCGTTAGTATCAAATACAAGTGGTTGTGGCACAGAGAAAAGGAGAGACCTGGGCGAGCCTCCTGGCTGGCATTCAGATGCAGAGATTTGGTTTTCAGTTAGATAATGCTCTCTGAAAACAGGACTGCTGGAGCACATGGGACAATATTGACTGAAGCACAAACCAATTCAGTGGGTGACCTTCATGCTCTTGCTGTGTAGCCAGTGAGGATGCCTGGCGTGTAAATGCCACCCTATCGGTATTCATTTCATGTGACTCGTAACCAACCCGTACCAGGGGATGGATGAAAGGCAGCATTCAGGTATGTAATATGATTATCAGGTGATATATCAGACTGTGATTCCACAAAGCCAAAGGGTCAACAAGACTGAAAAATGTATTTTGCAGCTTCTGGGAAGATGAATTTTTTGTAAGAGTACAGTGTCCTCAATATAAAATGAATAAATAAGTACATCAAATAAATAAATATTGTGTAACATGGTTCCCACCTCTTCTTAGCTGATCAGCTGGCTCCCAGTGAAACTACTGACTGTGTGGACGCCATCGTTCATATTTGATCTGGTTTGTGTTTGCACATATTAAATGAAATCAAAGTTCGGGCCTCCTCACCATTTGGGGCGTAGAGGAACTGGGTGGTCCATTCCCACTGTTTTTCTTAGCCCTTTGAGATGGTGTTCTCCCCTCACTGAGATCTCAAGATACAGTCCTGTTGGCAGTCACTGTGTCTGGGCTCCCAAGGGTGGAGGCAAGACTGCCAGTCTGTCTGTCAGTCCTGGCTCCTCTCACTAGTTTGCCTAGGGGAGCTTTTGTGCTGGGCATTTACATCCTTACCAGCCTGCCAAAGGTTTGAATCAAATCACTTTGGCCTCACAGAATAATGTACTTTTTCTCAGCAGTCAGCCTTTACTTGACCTTTGACTGGGTGACCTGACTCCCTTACATATGGGAGGATGAGAATGGAGACTCTTATTACAACTGGCTGAAGTTGTGCTGATTAAAGTTTTAGCAAAACACACTCAATTGTTTGCTCCACAGAGACTACAGCTGTGGTAATGCTATAAGTCATTAACATCAACCTATAAAATAGGTTCCCAGGCTTTTGCACTGCTGCTGCTGAGCTCCGGTGTGAGGAATAGCCTATGATGCCAATTCCTGTCTCAAAGATCATCTGTATGATCTCACCAGTACCATTGTTCAGGCTGCTCGAGTCAAACCACCAGGTTCAAAAAGGGGGAGGCAACAACAGACACAGACAGAAGGTTTCTGGTTTGTAAATGGACACAGCTGCCTAAAAAAAGCTGGGAGCCATTATCACAAGGCACCCAGAATAGCTTGTGCTGCAGTCAGTGAGAGTAGCTTTTAAGACACACACTTTCTCTTCTCACAGCTCAAAGAGCAAGTAACAAAAAGAAGCAAATCTCAGAGCAGAGAAATGACCTCTGAATTTTCTCAGGAAAAAAAAAAAACTGGATCTCTTGAACAGAAAAAAAAACCATGGCTGGGCTTTTTGAAGAAATACTCCTTACATTGAGGGAAAAAAGGAAGTGTGATAAGATTTTGCTGTAGCTAAATTTTAAGGCCAGAAAGGATCATCTAAGCCCAGTTTGGTTTCTTGGATAGCACAGTCCAGGAGGATCTGGCATGGCGATTTCTTTATCAAATCCATAACATACATTGGAAGAACAGCCCATCTTTCACAAGGGTGTAGGAGTCACCACTATGGCCCTTCTCCATGGCCTGTGCATGCTCTCACAGAGTGCCTGAGCACTGTGTCCCCTCTCAAGAGACTCTACTAAACCTGGCATCCCAATGGCGTGGCCTTCTGCCCTTCCAAGCTAGGTTTTTTTTCCACAGAGAGCGTCACGCAGTCTGTGGGGTGTGTAGAGGAGCAGGGGAATGAAAGCTAATGAGGTAAAATATAATCATAGCACTCCTTCACACTCACAAGCTGCTCAGAGCAGGTTCTGGGGATGGGCTGTCATTTGTCTTCCAAACTGGCTCAAGCTGGCTCACCTTTCCCCCACTGAAAAGCTCATGATTTGAGTGCCTGAGGTGAGAGAAGCATAACAGCTTCACTGCACTTAGGACATCATTGTCAAATTGAAGGATTGGGGAGGAGCCACTTCACCCGAGGAAAGTATTTGCATTCAGCGACTGCTAAAGTGCAGACAGCTTCCTCTCCATGGTCTCGTAGGGGAGCCAAGCACCCTCTTGCACTTCGCTTGTTCAGGGAAACAGTTTGAATTTTAGAGTGTGGGCAAGGAGGGGGAAAATGAGCAGGTGGTTCCTGGGAATGCTTTCTGTCCCACTGCAAACACTCCAGCATGGAAGCTGTTCATTTTTACCATTTCAAGTGTAACTCTGGAGAGAGTGGACAAAGTCCTGCAAATAGGTGAGGACAGGAAATCCTAACCCTGAGGAGGGTCTCGTGTAGCCAAAAAAAGATTTCATGTAATGTTTGCAAGTTACAGAGGGCGTTTTAAGTGAACACTAAATGGGGTTAGAAAGGCAACATTCTGAAGGGAGCATCTGGTTGTGTTTTGGGCTGTTTCACTGCATTCACATGTGCGCATTTTTTGAGAGCCTAACTTTGTATCTTCATATATCCTAACTTTGGAGCAGTGGGATCTGCTATGAAAATAAAATAGAAATTGGAAAAGAAAGTGCAGCTGGGTGTGTCCTGTGCCCTGAAGAGTCAAGGATCAGACAGTGCGCAGGAAAATGGATTAAACAGAAAAAATCAAGAGCTCCATCAAGAAGGGGACAGGAAGCAAGGCTTTGTATAAGTTGGACAGAAATCTGGTATGTTAGATTGCTGGAAGAAATGCTCATTTGTGTGCAACCAGACACAGTTGATACCTGCTCCAACTTGCTTAAAGAAATGGAACAACCGGAAAGTATTTGATGCTGGAAAGTCAAAGATGGCTCTAGATTGTCATTTTTGGCTTTATCTGTCACAGCTGCCCAGCTGTTTGCCTTCTATAAGCCAGAGTTGTTTGCTTTCATTGTGGGACAGTGGAGACCAAGGTGCATCCTCTCATACACACAAAGGTCTGATGGGTCTCCCTGTCTCACAGTAACCTACGAAAGGGAATACTTCTTTGAAACTGTGAAATGTACTGACTTCCGAAAAATCTTTGCAGCTTTCCTTCTGAATTCTTGGGTTGGACAACACTAGAAGGCAGAGCAAATCACTTGACTGGATTTCTGTGATGTCACTGGGTGGACATTGCTATTATCACGGTTCACTGCCAGTATTTTGCGCCTACCTATTTATTTGTCATCCAGGGATCTCAGAGTGGCTTACAATAGTGTGCTGTCTGGCTGTTAATCCATGAGACAGGGAGTTGTTATTTCTGATTCTAAATTCAACTCTATCCAAATTTGGAGTGTCTGCCCAACAACTCTCTTCCCCTGTTAGTGCCTCTGGAAGCAGGGACTGTTCCCTTGCATCTGTCTAGAGCTGACCAAGACCCTTGGACAGGATATGCTCCTACTACCTAGCACAGCTGGTGTGGAGCAAGGGGAACCTGGAAGCTGTGATCTTTTAGAAATCCCACCTATTCTGTGTATTCTTCATAGCTACATCCAGCTGCCTTGGTAGCAACACGAACAGCTGCAAGGAAATGAGGTGAAGCTCGTGGCTATCCTTTGGAATTTGAGCTGCTCCAAAGAGGCAGCTCTACTTGAAGCATGTGAATGATCTCCCTGTAGCCAGCATGAGGTCACACTAGTGCTTACAGTCGTTCCTGGGGTTTGGGAAGTGCTGTGGACCTCGTGGGAGGGAGCAGAGCTGGAGTTTATGCAGGCAGTTTAAGCCTGATGGGAGAAACAACGAAGACACTGGAGCAAATGTGTCTGGATAGGCCCAGTTGTACATGGGCACATTTAATATATAAGCCGTGTTGCCTTAAGCAGGTTTAAATCTCAGGTTTTATACTGTAATGTTTTCTCACTGTGTGATAAGGCAATTTAGTGGATAGACAATACCAATCTGTTAGCTAATTTGGAATTTTTAGAGGGATTAGCAAATTTGGGAATTAATGTATTTTGAAGATTCCAAGCTTATTAAAATTTGAGATTTAGGATAGGCTTGTCACAAGTTAGGCAAATTATCCTGAAAGTCAGAAGTAGAAAAGGATGTTCAAGGAGAGATGCATGTTACCATACCAACAACCCAGAGAGCAAGTGTTGAATGTGTATATTCCATGTCTCCCAGATCTTCTTCTGACTTTGAGGGAGATGTCTGAGTGATAAGAAATGTGATATATTATTTGTGGACCACAGATAATCTTCCTATACCATTCACATAAAAAGGGTGGAAATAGCTGAGATGTATACTCTGATTTAGAGTAATAATTTGTGGAACTGAGATTTATAATCTCTGTCCTACAAATAGTTTTTTATAACTGAGTGGTGATGGAGGATGCTTAACAACTTGGATAGAGCAAGCATTCCAGTATTGCCACATAAGGATTTTTCCCCTGCTGTGTGACTAGATATTCCAGCAAGAGAGTTTTGAACAGACCTACAAGTCCTTGCCCACAAGCCTTCAGACTTCTCAGGAGCATCCTGTAGGTGTCAGTCCCAAAAACCATGGAAGAAATTAATGATTTGAAAGGATCCTCAATGTTAGCAGAGTTACCATGTGAGAATTAGATCGCGAGTAATCAATCAAAAGCTAACCATGGCACCAGAAGCTGTTGGAATGATAGGGCAGCGTTAGAAAGACCCTTTGGGTCTTTGAAGCAGAGCATTTCTTTTAAACAGTCACCTTCCCTTCAGGTACCAACAATAACTTTCTAAAGCTGTGGGTAGACGATAAACTCTGAGAATTCTCAGCACCATCCCTGGAAAACTGGTTTTTATTTAGGCTCAGCTTCTGAACCTTAGAGAATCTGGGCAAATATGGGTTTTAGTATTTGGTATGGAACTTTACATTTAGTAGATTACTTTTTTCCTAACCACTTGGGCTTGTACCACTGCCTCCCCAGGAAAGCAATCAGCATTTATTTCTTGAATGATTAGGTAATGAATGAAAGTGATTAATTGGAAAAGAGATGATAGTGGCTTTGTAGAAGGAAAATGCCTTTGACAGGTATTGAGAGAAAAGCATAAAGTCTTCAGTCCAGAAATAATGGATTAGGTACCCAGAGAAGCAGGAGAGTTGCGCTTACCTAGCTTTGAGAGAGAAGCAAAATCCCAAAAGGGACTCAAAAGGGACTTGTAGCAGGTTGTCAGCAAGCTGAAAACAGAAGCAATGCTTGATGACAGAAAAGTGGTGCTTATGTTTATTTTAGGCTAAGACACACAGTAGAGGTATTTTGTTATGGTGGGGTTTGGGGGTTTTTTTTGGTTTGTTTTTGTTTTATTTTAAGAGGATTAATTTCTTCTCTTGAAAGCTTATTCTGGTTTGAAAAATTAAAAATGGAGTAGATTCTTTGGTTTTATAATACCTTAAAAATGAACTTGGAATAATATGTTTTCCTATACATCTTTTTATTTCCCTCATCAATTAATGTGGTAAAATGGTAATGCATGTGTGTTCTGTATTTGTATATATTTACTTTCCACTCTCTAATTTTTGGGAACATCTCCATTTCTGAATGACCTAAAAACTGTTCATTATACAATAGCTTCAGAAGTTAAGAAGGTTAAAAAGCTAGAACGAAAAAATTTGAGTTAGAGGAAAAAGCAAAGGTGAAAAAAAATAGATATATATGGATTCAGCATCAAATAGAATGGGGAAATGGGCAAAGGGCAAGACAGAAATACAAAACTGATATCTTTCCAAATTTTTTTAATGAGTATTTTTAAAAATACTTTTGAATTTGTAACAAAGTTTTCTACTGAAACAGTTTTCCTTATGGAAAAAAGATCATACAAATAATACATCAGCTGTGGAAAATCAGGTTTTTCAGGAGTACCCTTCAGCTGGAGAATTTTTTCTGGCTATAGAGGACAACAAGGGCAATGGAGCACTGTGTGTGGCGTGAGAGGCTGCAGTAATTCTGGGAACAAAATGGCTTTAAAGATGTTAAAGGACAGAAATAGACATTATGCTTTACTTCTGCATGTTCCTTCTTTAGAATACATATCTAAGCCCTTCCAGTGTGCATTCAGCTGTGACAAGTGCTCTATGCAAAGGTACCTGGTATTGAACTAGGTAGCAAACCGTATTGTACCTGTGCAAATGTTGAAAATAAAGAGAAAGTGGAGTGTGGAAAAAGAGTACATCAATACCGACATAGCCCTCCTGACTAGGGAAACCCATACCTCAGCAGCAAGCTGGGTTTATTGTTAGCCAACAAAGTATATCGGGAGAAAGACTGCAGAAATGGCAGAACAAATCATTTTAGCATAGCATGGTGGGGCTTGAAATAGGAAGCTGAGAATCCTGACATCTGCTTTTGCATCTGGTGTGGAATACATGACCCCATATAAACAGCACCCCTTCTTTGTGCCTCAGTTTCCTCAACCATAAAAAGATATTAGTTCATCTTTAGAGCACTTTGGGCAGCATGTCTGAAAAGCCCTGTGCAGGAGCTACCTAGGAATTTTTTATCATAAATGACAGCACCTCGTGTTCGCTTTGCGCTTTCCTCTATTACCAGCCCTTTCTTCACTCGTACTTTTCCTTATTTATGTCTTTGCCTCCCCATTAGCTTTGTATTAAAGCTTGCATCTGCATTGATTTTACATCACTGCGCTGTACTGCAGCCATTACAAGTTTACACTTCTGAGAGATCCTTCTGAATCTTTAACCCATTGCTCCAAGAGCCCTGACCACAGCATATCCATCATCAGATAACCCCAACTGCGCTTATTGTGATGGGGTGTTAACTGACCACTTACTATCGAGGGAAAGGGACAAATAGCCTGAGCACAACTGTGTTCCTACAGCTTCTAAGTCGCTCTTCCCCAGTGCCTGTAAGGTTTTTCAAAGCAGGACACTGCCAGTATTAAAATAAAGCACTTTGGAAAGCATTGTACTAACTTGGAAAGGTTGAACAGTGTTTCATACCATGAGGAGACTTTTACCTGTTAGGAAATACAAGTCTTTTAAAAAATGAGCTCCCTTGCTCCGTTCCTCTGGCTGGGTGTTGTTAAATCACTGTATGTGCAGCACCCTCAGGCTTTCTGTGTGCTATGGCAGCAGCAGCATTTTCCATTGACTGTGGAGAGAGCCAGGTATGACAGCCCTGGAGGAGAGGATTTCTGGTTTGCTCACTGCTTTTCTGGACATGGATGCCCAGCACAGCCTCAAGTCCACATCAGCTGTCCTGGTAGCTGGACAGAATATAGTTTTTACTCTTTTTTTTGCCTTCATTCCTTTTATGCAAAACTTCATTAAAGCACCTTTTTATTGTGGAACAAAATTTGGTATTGAGTGTGTTCCCACACAACAGGAAAAGACCTACTCAAGCATATGAGATGGGTCAATAAGACACTGAAAATATTTACTCGTGTTCAAGGAAGAGTTTACCTCTGAGTTGTTTCAAAGGGTGAGCTTGCTATTGCAGTTCGTTTAGGAGGGGTAACCAGAACCACGTAAAATGTTTCTCACAGATCTTCCCCAAAGGCCAGCATATCTCATGTGAAAGTTTCCCATCAGCTGGCAGGAGTTTAGGGAGAGGGCCTTATCTGCATATCATCCAGCCTTACAAAGACAGGAGTAAAGAGTCAGTTATTGCCTTTTTGCTTGTCGGAGGAACAGTTTGTACCCATCAGTAGTCTGCTGGGATGAATTGAAAGCCTAAGTGACCTGTCAGTCAGGTTTACATGGACTAGAAGGCTCTGCAAATGATCTCGTCACTTGAACAAAGCAGACCTGAGTCCCTTCACTGTAAGTGTAGGTATTAATAAGTGTTTCTGTGTTTGAGTTGCTGCATAACTTCAATTGCTTTTCACATGTTACTAAAGCACAGCTTTACAACGATGCTGGCACATAAGTAATTGCTTAGAGACAGCAGGGTGTAGGAAGCAGAGGAGCAGGTATCCTTTCATTTTTGAATTAGTTACGGGACTTACTTACCAGGAGTCCTGATGCCAGAATAACAATATCCTGACATTGGCATAACTATGTACTGAGTCAAACTGAGTTCCCAACAGACTTGCCTAGCTGCTGAATGCAAGGGGTTTGAGTTATCCCTTGCAGAGTAAATGGTGAGACTGGAAAATAAAAGATCTTGTGATTAATTTACTAAGGAACAGAAGAGATTCATTTTCCATATGCTTAGTCTCAGTGTTCAAGGGAAATTACTCATGCTGTTGTTCCATTTGAGAATGTGATCATTGAGTGAGGATGAAAGCTTGGAGACCTGGAAGTTCAATCAGAGCTTAATTTGGGAAATAGCAATTTCAATGTTATCCAAGGACAGATGAGGTGGCAAGACTGAGGGTATGCATTTGGATGAAATACTGATAAAGGACACTTCCTTTAAACTAAGGAGGTACTCCCATGTTAAGTATTAGGCAGAGCTATCTTTTGGTTTCCCTATCTAAGTCTGGTCCATATTAAAACATACTGTGAGATTATTTACAGGCAAAAGCACCTGGGCAGTCTTAGAAATGCCCAGAATTCTGGCATGTGAATATAAGTTGTACTTCACGTAATCAGATTTTTAGGACTTGTTTCTGTCCTTGGGGTTGGAGTGTTGGAGGAGTTGTTTGAATAGTTGTTTTCACTTCCACTGGATTTGGTGGATTCGTTACTTTTGCAAAAAACTCAACATGATTTGACCCACTCTGAGTTAAAAATTAAGAAACTGCAGGCAAGGTACAGTCCGAAGCTGCATTAGTGCATGCCAGCAGCAGGATCTCTTATGGTGGGAATTTGGCCCTTTGAGTTTTACACCCATATGGGTTCCTACCAGCAGTCTGGTATGGTGGAGGAGTGCTCAGTTTCAGCATAGCCCTGCAGTTCTGTATGGAGTGCAGTGCGGATTGTTTACATGAATGAGCCTTTGGCATGATTCATGTTCCCAGCGTGAGCAAAGATTAAAAACTGGACACTGGGGACCAAGGAACAAAGGTAAGTGACATAGTCCCTCATTTTCTGTCTCCGTATAAGGCTGACTTTGCATAGGGAAGAGATCTGGAAAGGCGGGCTTCCCTGTAAGGAAGAGCTGTGGTTTCTGTCGCGCCTACCTACTGCCCTGGGAAAACTAAATGGAGCTGTGTGATGAGGATGAAACAGCAAGGTAGTGCCTACAGCAGAGCGTGCTGCTGCCAGTGAAGGTTCTTCAGAGCCCTGAGGCAAAACTGGTTTTAGTTGGGACAGGGGACTGTTGATGTGCTAATTCAAAGGAAATGTTCAGCTCTAATTGCAGCGGAGCAGGAGGAGGTGGATTGGTTTAACAATAGATGTACCGGAAAAAAGCATGGCATAAGGAAGTAGAGGAAGATAAGGACCTAGATTTGAAGAAAATTACTCCAGTCCATTCTACCAAATGGTTCCAATTAGCTCTGTTCTGCTGGCCCTCTTCCTCCTTTTCAGTGAGCACATCTGCAGCCATACAGCTATTGTTTGTCCAAGGTAAAATCCAGCTTTCAGGAGAGCTGTCTTGTTATTCCTGAACTCAGTATTGCATTTCGGTTGAGAATCATAGGGTTGTTTTTTCTCTTCCTGGGTTTCAGTAGGCTAATGTATTAATCCCTGCCTTCGACACAGTGACTAGATGTGGACATACTGACTGACTCAGAACTTGGACACAGATGGTGATTTCAAGTACAAATCTTCTAGGAGATTTGAAAGCTTGGGGGATAGTTTATTTTTAAATGATCACTCCTTTTTGCTTGCCTAGATGCTTCTTGATTTCCGATTCAACAGGGGAAGGAAGTGCCTGACCAAAAGGAAACAGACAACCTTAAGCTGTTTCTTCACCATCTCAAGCAAGAAATCCCCTTAGAGTGCTCATTCAACTGAGATTTCTAGCTCCATTTGGCGAGCTGAGGCCCTTTACCTTTTGGGGGGAGACATGATACAGAGGAGATAGGGACTTAAATTGTTTGTCTGAACAGGTGACCATGGGAGGTTACTCCTGTGCCCTGTGTGCCGCTTACTCCATCTGTAAAACACAGATAAAAACGCTTATTAAAGATTGGGGTTGGACAGGTGTCCAAAGACAGTTGAGAGCGTCTCAAACACCTAACTGCTTCTCTTTATGACCTTTTTCATTCTCTGTTCTCAGCACTTATAGCATATAAGGTTTTTCTCACCTTAAGGCTGGTGATTGCTCTTTGTTCACCTGTCCAAATGAGATTGGAAGCCAGGGTGCAAGTGTGACACAAATACGGTCCATTCGTAGTCATCCTCACTAATGAGGTTCCCATTTTTCCACCAGGGAGGCTAAATGCTGTCCTGTGACCCAGGGCACCCGTCACAGACCTCCAACTGCAGGAGCAAAGAGTTTCAGTCTAATCTAGTACAGTGACATTTGTTAACGTTGGCTGTTCGTTAAAAACTTTGGAGCAGCAGACATGTTCATAAAGCTCACAGCCTGCTCACAGATAATTCATGATCATAATAAAAGGATTCATTATTCATGTAAGATCTTTGCTGTGAAAATTAAACCAGCTCTAATACCTCACGCGCTTCGGTGCATGCTGGGAAGGTTTATTTGTGGCATTTCTCTTGTGCTTTGAGATCCTGGAATTAAAGTTGCTATGGAGAGAGAAAGCAGTATGGACCAAGTTTACAGCTGTCGTTAATGCCCTCATTAGCTGAGGCCTTATGAACACATCAAGTGTTACTGCAGAGCTGTAGTTCAAGCAGTGCATCACCACCTAATGCACATTGTAGTGAAGCAGCACAGCCAAACAGGACCAGGAAGGCTATCCCAGTATATGCATGTGTATGTTCCAGACATTAACTTTATAAACATCAGATGCAAGAATATTGCCCCCTCTTTCACCTCTGTTCTTCTTTAACCTTCTCCTTGCTGAAGATTGCAGTTCTGTCTAGGCAGAGGAAGGGATAGCATCCTGCTTCTCTCATCTGCTTCAGTGTAACGTCAGCTGAGCTTGCTGCGGTTGCTGTTGGCTTTGTGCCTGAGGTGGAGCAAGAGGTGCTGGCATGATCAGCAGGAGCAATAATCTCTAACCAAGAGGTAACAGGAAACATGGGGAAGGGATGGTGTCTTCAGATGTTAGGCCTGCAGTGAGTGCTGACTGCAGCCTCCCCATCTTAATCAGACTCTTACTAAATGGATACCCAAATTAGTTGTAGACCAGGCCTAATACCCCTAATAGACTCGTTTCAATGCAAGCTAAGCAATACAACTGGTACAGAAATCAATGACTATTTCTATCCAGCCTGACAGTAGCGTAAGCTGTCCGTTATTGCACATTTGAAAGGGATGCATGGTACATCCTGAACAGAAAGCTGTGCACGCTGAATGGCCTGTGCACAAATGGGCACTTGAATTGCGATCAAAACAGACTGTTGCATGTAAATGAATGTGTGAGCATGGAGATATTCCCCTGACAGGCATCCACATGCATGCCAAAGGGAATTGTACCAGAGAGGCATTGTTGGTAGTAGCAGTGGTATAATCATTTTCATCAGTATAAGACCTTAAAGATCTCATAGACAGTAAAAGATGCTTAGACAAAGGAGAAAACTGTTATATTTATTTTTACTTTGTGGATTTTGGCAGTGGTGAAATTACTTTTTAACCATTTCTTCTTAATCATCTGATGCAGTCTCAGTGATAAAATCCTTTGAGCAAACATCAAGGTGAAACTGCCACAAGGGATGAGAGGAAATGTGTTTTGTAGAATGTACCATTTACAAACAAACATGTTTGCACTTGTGCACTGAGCCTCCCTGCAAATTGTTCCTGGTTTAATTTTTTTGTCACCTTTCAGTCTGTCCCCTGCAGGGATACAGTGGGAGCAGGGCAAGCACAGCAGTGTGAATATGGTTGATAGACCCCTTGCAGTCCCTGAATAGGCAGTGTGAGAAGGGATGTGGAACATGAAGTCAAGGGAAAGTCTGAAACAAGAGTTTGAGGGCACTTTGCTAAGGCAGGAACCAGCTGAAGAACAGAGCAGGTTCTGCACAAATACCCTAAGCACTCCCATATTGCTGTATCCAGAGGAAGTCACCTCTGGGACACCAAACTGTTTATATGCTAGCCATACTGGCCTGCTTGGGAATGTGGCTACAAATAGTCCCTTCTCGAATGGGCCTGCATGCATGTTATGGAGTGTCTTTCCTTTCTGGGTGGGGAAAGGACTCATTCACCTGCATCCTCCAGCCAGTGCATGAAGCAGTCCTGCTGCATTTTTCCTCTCTTGGTTAGGGAAGGCAGAACTAAATTGTGTTCCTGTCCCACCTGAAGAAGGTGTGAGATGAAAGAGTAGAGCACCTTGTCAGTGCCTGGAGCTGAAGGCCTTGGGTTTCATCAGCTGTCAACCTGCTCCTTTATTTATCTCCCTATTCCCATTGTGACCTTCCAGAGTGCCTAGAGGAAGGTGAGCAGTGAGCTCAGTACAGCAGTGCTGATCCTCTTCCACAGTCTGTACCCCTGCGTGATCGGCCTTAGGACACTGGCATGGCCAAGGTGTGATCTTGATGGTGACATATTTCTAGGCATGGATGAAGGTCAAGGTTCCATGCTGGTTCTCTGTGATATGTCGGTATCCTTGATTATATTGATCAAAGAACTCTTTGAGCACCATCAACGACCCAGCAAGAGAAGGTGGCTCCAGTCATGTTTGCTGGACAGAGAGCAGAGTCATCATTGTTTCCTCCCTTTTGCACCATTCTGTGCAGAGACAAGCCCAGAGCACCGAGAGATGTGAGACACAATGTGCTGCTTTGCCAATAACACATTGACGTGGTTCAGTTCTGCCCAGCCTTCCCCACTGAGGCAGTCTCTGGCAGCCTCACCAAGATGGTTTCCTGCCTGGAGGAAAGAAGGAGATTGAGAAAAGACTTCTGCTTCCAACCAAGCACAGAGATGATGAAGTGTTTGTGACAGGAGGGGCATACCCACTATACAACATATCTCACCATCAGTTTGAGGCATCTGACTA
Organism: Eulacestoma nigropectus; assembly: GCA_013397775.1. NCBI lineage: Eukaryota > Metazoa > Chordata > Aves > Passeriformes > Eulacestoma > Eulacestoma nigropectus. The sequence goes on along the minus strand of VZTE01007283.1, from coordinate 242,956 downwards.
CCAGCCCTAAAGCAGACACTCTCCTGCTGGTCATCCTGAACTGCTGATTCCTCCTGAGTGCTCAGATCACAAAGGCACTAAGGAAATATGCTGCTATGCTTGTAGAGCTGGCCACACAGCCATACACAGCTTCTTACCTTGAACAATTTATCTTGAAAGTGAAAATCTTACATCCAAGCAATAAAGATGCACTGCATTAAATTTTGTTTTGTAGCTTGCTAATAACTTATGAGTTTTTCTGGGTTTTTGAAGCAATAGATCTGCTCCACAAAGCAGGTCTGGGCAACTTGTTGGTCAGGGTTTAAACTGTAACTACCATCTTCACATCGGAACACTCCTCACACTTGATAGTGTAGTCTCTGGCACACGGGAAGAGCAATTTTCAAGTAGCATTCAAAAGTGGAGGTAGTTTTGTCTTGGGAAAGCTCCCTTGAGCAATAGTAACTCCTCTTCAGTAAGAAGAAATACAATTGTCTTAGCAAATGGCAAGGAAAAGAAGAAAAAACTATCTCAGCAGTGAAGTTACTCCTGAGGAGCCAGCTATTAGCAGGAGTACTTGATCAAGAAAGGTGCCTTAGGAGTCACCAGGATGGATGATCAGCAGGTCCAATCCATAAACTGGACCTAGAACAAATGATAGTTGGGTATTAGGTGTGTTTGAAAGTTGCTTTAGTTTTGTCCCTCTCAATCTGCTTGGAGACAAGGCCTGAGAGAAGCCTTGAGTCTCAAGTCATGCATTTTTCTGATCTTTAGAAATGGCTGGGAAAGACACAGTTTCCCTGTTTGGTTTTGTATGGCTCAGCCGTCCTCCAGCTGCAACAAACAGGGAGGGTTTGTGCCAGCTGGAGAAGTAGCATATGTGAGGAGACAGCCACCTGCCCCCTTGTCAGAGCAGCAGAGAATGGGGATGGCCTCTCCAGGCCAGGCTTGATCACCAGGCATGCCACTTGTCCGTGGTGAAACGGCTGGGCTTGAGAGAAGGTCACACCACGCGGATGAGAGAGAACATCACCTCTCCCCAGCCCCACTGCCCAGACGTGGGTAGGGATGCCAGGCCATGTCAACTGGGATGCCTTACGTGGTAAGGGGAGCTGTCGCCATCCCTCTGAGCCTCCCTTGGGTCTGCTGCAGCTCAGAAACAGCCCTCAGTCCTGCAGAGAGCCCCTTAAAGAAGGGCCGATGGCTTCCCGTGTGTGTGCACACCTTCCCAAGCAGGGTGGCTTGCACTCACGCTTTCATTTTAACTCCTCAGCTCCCTGTCACTGATGCCAACTGGCTCACCTCATTAAGTGACAGAGAAGGAGGCCCCTGGATTGATGGCAGGCAGGTTGAATGTGGCTCTTTCTGAGCACTCAAGTGCAGCATGTAGGAGGCTGCTGGGGAGATATTCCCACAGGCTGCAGCAGAACTGACTGATTGAAGTTGCTCTGAATTGATGGCTAATGGGGGAGCTTTCTTTGATAGCTCTTTCATTCTTGGTGCAGCTGGATAGAAAAAGATATCTTCACATGAGGGAGAGGGAGTTTATTCACCCCACCCTTTATTAACAGATGCTTCTAGGGCTCTCTAGCAGCAGAATGAGATCTGATGAAAACCTAATGGTGTAAATGATTCTTAACTCCTTTTTCAGCAGCAGCTCTCTTATACACACCAACTGACAATCAGGTCAGCTGAAAAGTTGATAACTACATAAAGCGAAAAATCCCTTGGCAAAGTTTAGGCCGCTGGAGTTGGATGCAGTCTCTCTGTGGCTCCAAAAACGGGTCCTTGGTTTGGTATAGGTGTGCTAGCTGTGAGTATCTGACTCCTTACTGTCATGGGTGGTTAGGTAGTGGTGGAGTAACTGAGAGGCAGAGCTGGTGTGGGGAGCCAGGGGCTGCAAGGCAGGAGGGAACAATATTAGTAGAGGCTTTAGAGAAGCTTTCATGGCACCTGTTCATGTTATGTATGGGTCAAGCTGCTGTGGCAAGAATTAGGCACACTCAGGAAGAATTATATCAAAACTGATTAACAGAAACTGGCTAATGGTGAAAATGCTGTTTCACCCACACCATGGAGGCCTCTGTTCAACAGGCTTATTGCAAGTACTTTTCCTCCTACATTATCTAATCTTTTAATCAAATAATGGATTTCTTCCTATTGCCGTAAGTTCTACATCTCCTAAAGTTTCCATCAGCCAGATGTCCCTGCAATCTGTGTATATCCATGAACTGACATATTTGTGACCATGCCATTTCTCATTCACATATACAGATCAGGGCGTGTGTTAGAGAGGCCAGAAACTCCAGTAATTTGATCCAGTCTGAGATCAGCGGGCCAGATTTTGGCTGGTATAAATCAGTGCTGACTTGGAGCACAGTCATTTTGCTCCATTTGGAGATCTGACTCATAATTTCCAATCTAGGCCCTGGCATCTGGCAGACTCTGTGGCAGGGCACTAAAGAAGCTGTTTGCGTAGGGCTTGCTTTGCCCATTTCCTCAGCTTGACACAGCAGCCATTTGTCTTCAGTGACGTGTGCTGGGCCCCTTCTTAAACTGCTGAGGTAAATTTAAGAGAGTCAGAAGGTAACTACACCCTTACCTGGGAACTTGGCCATCACGTCGCAGTTAAAACCCCCTTGCTTTTACAAGGAAGGACTCGGATTGCAGTGACTTTTATTTGTAGGTGATCAGAAAATGCAGTTTTTCACCTCAGAGACAGCAGCTCTACTTTTTAATGCCACGTTGAAGAGCCAGAAGCCTTGAGCTGGCTCTTAAAAAGAGGTCATCAAGTTCATGTCAGAACACGGGTGAAAATGTGTATGTCTGCTTAGTTGGGACCCAAGAGATGACTTTGACCTGTGGCAGCTGACCACCTGGCAGTAAGTTCCAAGGCAAAGCAGGGAGGGCACATCCTGGCCCTTTTCCTTGGTAAGATTGTGTTCCCCTTTTAGCTGGAGGTGTCATGCACAACCCCAGCTATGGGGGTTGTGACACAAATGGTGTCATTCCTCCTCTTCCCTGCCTGCGAAATGCCGTCTGGGAAGGAGGGTTTACACATATTTGCAGAGTATCTGGCCAGCTGGGGTGATGTCCTGTGACTCAGCGCAGCTGCTGCTGAGGGCAATCCCATAGCACTCCATCATGGCACCCACCTGGCTAGGCCAGGGCTGGGGAGCCACAGGGGAGGAAAATGCCGGTTTTAGGGTCACAGTGGCTTCTCGTGAATGCAAGGAACTCCTTCCCATGTGAGTTAAACTGATGGAGTGCATTGATGCATCCTGACAATTTTAATGGTAAGGTTTCCTCTATGCTGTTCCCTTCCTTTCCTCCTCCCTGTTTTGCCCTCACCATCAGAGAAATTCTGGCTGCTGGCAGCTACTGGCTGGGCTCTGCTGTTGTCAGTACATCATGGCTGCGCAGTGCTCACCTTACAGTGGATGAATGGAAAAAAGGCCTGCAGAGAACCTCACAAGTTACCTAGTCCATATCCCTGCCTAATGGCAGGGTCAGCTCTTCCCAAGTCATTCCTGATAACTGTTTCTCTAGCTTGTTTGGAATGACTTCACACCCTCAATACAACACACAGGACAATTTATGCTTGTGCTTCATTATACTTTATGTTCTTCTGAGGTTTAACTGAATCTTCCCCAGTTTGAGGCCATAGCTTCTTGTCCTGCCTGTTGTGAATCAGATGCAATGATCTGTTGCTTTCTTTATTTTGTAGGGATTTTGTCCATTATTTCATCACTTTTATTGTGTCCTGCTTCAGTCTTTTTTAAGCAATGAAGGTCCCACTGGTTTTGCCTTTCTTTGTAGCTCATGTATCCTAAATATCTGAGCATACTCCTGCTCTTTTCTGAACCCTTCAGTTTCTTCACATCCTTCTTGTCCTCACTCCTCCATACTTGTCCTGCTCCAGCCTTTCCAGTGGCTTTCCAGTTTGTTAGATAAATATATTGCCAGTCTGTTGATTGCAACTCAGCCTGATTGTAGGCAATGCAAATATGGGAAGGCATTCATGATCCCATCAAATCTACAGATGTCAGCTGATTGTCTGCTGATTTCCCATGCTGGGAGTTGAACCTGGAACTTGCCTGGCAGCCAGTTGTTCTCAGCTGTAGGAGAGAAACGTATATGAAACCAGCCGTCTCTCTTTTGGCCAGGGCACAGATGGATCTGTGCTACTGCCAGTGCAATTCCCATCTGCGCCCATCATCTTCAGCAACTACAGAAGTCCTTCCTGGCTGCTGAGCCACAAGTCTGAAACAAGATAATTTGAAACTGGAACGATTATTTCGTGTGGTGCCCTAGTTTTACCTTTGCTGTGTGGTGCTCCAAATGCTGTTTCACCAATAGTATATTGCTGCTACTTAGAAGGTGCTCCCCAAGCTGAGCCGCCCAGGGTGCAGAGACTGTTGGAAGAACAGCATAGAGATTTATGGCAAGCCCAGTCCTACTCTTTTCATTTAAAAAAATCTCCATCTATTTCAGGGATATTCTTGGCAAAACAAGAAGGGGGGAAATGAAAATCTTACTCCCATATGCTGTCTCCCATGGGAAAACAGATCTAGTTGTAATAACCTTCACGTGCGCCCTGAGCTCTTAAGTTCCCCATCACACAGCTGCACTGAAGTCAGGGCATCCCATCGATTCCTGTGCACTTTGGCAGAGTCACACCAGGGGCGGATCAGGCCCTGCTCCCTGTGCTTCACACAGTGCTCATGCTGCATCATTGCATCCCAGTCAGTGTGTCTGCACAGTGAAGGTTGAGCTGGTAAAAAAAAGCCTTAAGGTCTGACAAACTACCTGGTGTTTGTTCACATGGACACTCTTGTTGTCCCACTCCCTTTCTGCCTACTCGCAAAACTTCCTCCACGGAACTTTGGCCTAATAATATCTATTATTTCTAGAAAGGGAGTGGGTTTTTTATACCATTTTCCCTGCTGCTACTCACTTTAGCCTGATATTAGTGGCCTTTGAGATACTAGACTGAGGACTTTGCTTTTAAAAGAAGATGCCTGTAGCTCTAATTTCTTTTCTTTCCTCTTGTGTTTCATGCTCCCTCCTTGCGTTTATGTTGAGGAAGTATTGATTGTTTGAACCTATGTATGATGCCATTGGAAAATTGGCCATTTTTGTGTGTTGGGGAGGGAGGGAAAAAGCTTTCATTGCCTGCCAAGCAAGAGGGTCTGGCAGGTTTATTTCTTTCCATCAGTGGGATCTCACAGTTCAGTACAGGAAATCTCAAGGGTGAAAGTGACTGAGAGAAGCTGGGGCTGGAGGCAAAAGGTGTGAGCCTGTCTATCTGTGCTGCTGCATTGTCTGGGCAGCAAGAAATGTTGGATGCAGGAGAGAGAGCTGAGTGGGAAGCAGGAGCACAGGCAGGCAGACCAGACAGATGAAGGTATAAGCAGCTCATTTCAGCTGGTGGCTGAGAGGTGCACAGGGTGCATGTGAATCCAAATCGATCTGCAGAATTAGCCAGGATGCTTGGGCAGAGCAGGAGTCTCAGCTCATTCGCCAGCACAGAGGGAATTTCTGTGCTGTTGGGATCCCATGCTGGGCAGAGCAGAGCAGCTAGGCTAGGGGACCACATACCAAACAGCATCTCCAGGGAAAGCCATTAACGCAGTAGGTGACATTCCCAACCCTTGAGCATTGCTTTGGCTGCCTTCAAACCAGATGAGGCAACGCCAGCTGTGAAAGTGACCATTAGAGGAAGGTTATCTCCAAATCAGAAGAGACTTCATTGACCTCCTTAGACTTTTCTCTGAAACAGTGGTGCCCTGAACAGATGATCTTCCCCTCTCTTGCAGCAGATTATCCCCCTTTAAAAAAAAAAAAAAAAGAAAGAAAGAAAAGAAAAAAAGTGCCTTTGTTTTAACTTCTGTTTTGAGAGAAGGGGAAAAAAGGCAGCTGTTCCCAAAATGGCTTATCATAGCTCCAGAAACTGAGCAACTCATGGGTTTTCTGTCTCTCACATGATTGTTTCCCTCCTGAATGAAGCAAACCTTCATGTTCTGCTTAGGAGCAGGGGAGTAAGGGAACAGCTTTAGTATGGTCTTGTTCTTTGCTCTCTCTGGTCCTGGCAAGTGACCTGAGTCCCTGCTTGGCCTCACCTCCCATTTTTCTGCCTTCCTGGATGTCAAGAGAAGGAATTTAATAAGCACTTTCCCACTGCTGCTGTCTGGTATTGCTGTGAAGTTAGGACAGGCTCTCTTGCAACCACTCTGCATTGGCTGCAGTGCTGCATTTGCAGTTCAGCTGTCCAAGCTCCTCACTCATCTCTTTTCCTCTTACCTAAGCTTTACAGGTGCCAGAGCTGGTATCTCCCCCTCTACTTGCCCTCAGTCCTATGTTAACTTCCAGTACTTTCTCTGGAATGAGCAGTGGGAAGAATCTCAGCAAAGTTCAGGTTCCCAAGTCATTTTGGCTTTAAGACTGACAGCCCAGCAAATACACTGCAGTGGGAAGGTGGAGATACAGATACAGACTGCTGGGATCATCTGTCCATCAGTCAGCAAGAATGTAGTGCTTTATTCACTTACTGCATCTTCTCATGTCATAAAGCACAATCCAAATGAAGGACTAGAGAAAATGGATTTCATACTCCATAAAGAGCCCATTTCTTGCACTCCTGGGTAAGACGATGAATTTCTTCAAGTAGGTTCTGCTGTGCTGGAAATTAGAGACCTGAATGTGTGGCATTAACAGTGAGTAAAACATTGTGCTGACCTAGGCCCTGCCCCTAACAATATGCACTGAAGCACCTAGGGACAACACCAGAGCCTCTGAAGGCTGTTCTTCACTTAATAATAATGGCTTCAGATGTCGTGAACCATAGGGAAATGCATTCATGTTTTCTAAAGAAGTGTGGGATGATTTATCTAGGGAGTGTAAAACCACTAGCTATCCAGGGTTCGAAAGTATGTCAGGATTTCATTCTGGTCACGATCCCTTAGCACAGGAGGATGAAAAAATAGAGAGAACAAGAAAAACATGACTAAGGAGTGAATATAAGCCAGAAGCTACATACACAGTGTTGGTCTTGTGTGTGAGTGCTCAGAAAGTGATGGGGTGTTGTTTCAGTGGAACAGGACTCAGTGAGTGTGCATGGTGAGTGAACCTTAACTTTGAGGCTGGCAGGAGTGGGTCACAGGAAGTTGCAGTGGAAGAAGCAAAATAACATCACCTACTGCAGTTCCCCAGAGCATCTTGATTCCCTGTCCCTCTCTGCCATTGGGCTATGTCCCCTGCTTGTGGATTTTGGCCACCTGTCCTTGCTGCTGACATACGCTTAGCGCATCCCAAAAAGATTGGTGTTAGCTCCTCTGACCAGCTCCAGCCTGAGAGCCTTTGCCCTGTCCCTTTCCACTCCACCTTCCAGTGAGCAGGTTATGAAGGTGTCTGACACCACATCCATTCCCTGTAAGCACTTCATGCACTCAGGATGTTTTGTGGGGCTGGTTAAACGTTTGCAGTGATAAAGGTGATGGAGAAGTGCACCACATTTTGTTAGGTTACACTGTGTGGTGACAGGGAGATAAGCCCGGAAGGCCGGAGAGACAGCCTCTTTCCTGGGCCCGGAGGTGACCCTGGGACTGTATCCAGGTCACCGGGGATGGGCGGAGAGAGGTTTGTGGCTTGTGGACAAAGCCGGACCTGTGAGAAGTGAAGATTGTAGTTTGTGACCTTATAGGGTATTGTTTACCTGTTACCATAATAGGCAATGTCTGTGCACTGCTCCAGGTAATAGGGAGACACTGTGGGGAACATCCTTCCTGTTTACATGATGTTATATCCTGTTCTGTGGGGGTATTTAGGGAATTCAGACTGCAATAAATGGGGATTTTGTCTTTGACTTTGCACCTGAAGGAGTGCGGAGTTATTGCCCATGCGTGATTACTGCACATTTAAGTTAGAAGACTCATTCAGTGCACTCAGAGAGCACCAAACTCATCCTACACACTCAGGTTTTCAGCTCATGTGGCCTTTTTCCAGCTATTTTGTGCCTGGTGTGCCCATTATATCCAGCTTATTTGGTTGCCCGAATTAGGTTCTTGTCTCAGTAGGCACGAGCCTTTATGTCACCAGCTCTGGCAAATTTCTGTCAGCTACAATAAATGCAGCATTATTTGCAATAGGCATCTTGGTAACAGTAGGATATGGCCCTGCTCAGAAAAGAGCTCAGAGCTTAGAGAAGGCTGCTTCTCCTTGCAGCCTTCGTTTTCAGGATGTATTTCACCCCTAGCACATCCCTAGTACATGTTGCTATTGTTCAGTATACTTGCAAACCCTTGGATTTCACACAGCTTTCCTGTCCCCAGCTTTGGGTGCGTGATGTTCATTAAACCGACAGATGGAGAACAGGAACCAGGCCCAGCTCACAAGTGCACCACCAGAAGCCTGCAAGCCCAGAGCTCCTCCTGCTCCCTGTGAACCCACTGGGCTGCATGCTGACCTGTCTGAGATGGAGCTAACACCATCCATGACAGCAGTGTACTCCTGGCATTAGGCAGGCGTAGCAGAGACCAGAGCCTGCCTGTGCCTTGTGTTTGGGGTTACCGTGCATTGGCCTGGGCTTAGGTGCATACAGAGCAACTTCCAAGTCCATTTCCAGTCTCCTTTCCAGGTTCTGCTGTGCCGTTTTGTGCATGCACCAGCTTCATGGATCCATTACGTATTGCCAAATGTTTGCACTCATTTGAGCATTATCTCAAAGTGGCAGCAGCCTGCACTCATCAGATTTAAGCATTTCAATCTTTCCTGTAAACTAGGTCCTCCCAGAACTGGCTGAGTGGGGTTGCAGGCTCCTCTGGCAGAAAAGCAGAGATGCTGGTAGCTGACTGTCTAGACAGTGGGAGTGAGGGACTCTCCACAGAGCTGAGTTGCTAGAAAGACAGACATGATCACACTCCAGCTCACTTTCACAGTCCAGGATCTTAGCCCAAACCCACAATCAGCAGTGGCCCAGTGCTGTAAACAGGGACAGTTGATACACAGGCACATAATGTGCATATTCCTGGCACTTTCATGAAGCTGATAATCTGCACCAGAGCAAATGCTGGAGAACAAAATGTCATAAATTGTCTGAGATAGGTCACCTCAGTTCTTCTGCCAGGGCCCAAGCCTCGACAAGCCAAGTGGAGGAACCAGCCTGTATAATTTGGGCTGCAATGAACCTGGCACCACTGGGGCTTAGGGAGAAGCTGGGTCAATTATCTGATCACACCACTCTTTCACCTGTCAATTTGTACCTCTTCAAGTTGCCTCGAGGAAACCTGCTGATTTTCTGTGTTTCGGAAGAAGCTGTTGATTCTACCTTAGGTCTTTAACAGAAATGGCTTTCTTGGGCCTCTTCTTCATTTTCTATCAAATTTCTATTCCTGAAGAAATGAAGAAAGAAAAATGGCCTGTGTGAAGCTGAGCTCCATATACCTGAGAGCAGAGCAGGAGCCAAATTGCTGGGAATGGTGAAAACCACATATGTGAATGAATTTGCATGTAGCTAGAGCTGAACTGGGAGTAGTAGTGAGTGTGTGGTGGATTGTGCAAGGATAGTGTTAAGAGTGCGCTAGAACAGGACCAGGGGGAGGGAGACGCACCTCCGATTCTGCACAAAAGAGTTTGAAAGAGGATTTGCATATGTAGCATGCATATAACTGAGAATGGAGCAGTAATTAGGAGTAAGTGAAGGTGAAGCTGAAAGAGGAATTTCATGTTCAGTGAAAGATCTTTCCATGTAAGCTATTGTTCAGAAAGGTTATTAGCAGACAGCAGTACAAACTGTCCTGAGCCACATGCTCTGCCTTTGTCTGACTACAGGATTTTTACAAGCCTTTTTTTCTTTGAGAGCTGACAGCATAATAGTCCTGGACAATGCCAAATCATCATCTGCACACTCACTAGGGGAGCTGGGCTTTTATATGAGAGTGAAGAAGATAAAAACAGCACACTCAAAGCAAGACAGAAATGACTGAATAAGGGAATAAGAGAAGATTTAAATGCTGTTTGCTGGGCTGGCTGATTTTTTCTTCCCTTTAATTTTTTCCTCTCCCCTGCTCATTATATTCTGGATGTCTTGTTCCAAAACTGTTTCAGTCATTTGTGCGCCTGTGTTTGCGGAGCATGAAGGCTCTGGCTTGGAGGTAAATACCAAATAGATGCTTTAAAAAATAGCAGGTGCAAGAAGGAGGAGAGAAGCCCTATGTAAGTAAAGTTTAGGACAGATGTTGTGTCTCCTTCCCCAAGCAGTATTCTGCTCCTGACAGGCAACTCTACATGCTGCACCTGCAATTGGGCTCCACCTAAATGCTTCTCCAGAAGTATTAAGTAAGTGAGACCCCTTGGGTCGGGTCCTTAAACTGGACAGGCAGCCGGTTTCAGTCCAGAATAAGCGACTTGGTTATGATTACTGCCTGCTGGCTAGGACTGCATTCATGGTGCAAGACTCAGACGGAAAGCCAAACTTTTCTAATACTCAGGCATATTAAGAAAGGTCCGCATTCATCAGATTCCCACAGGCAGGCTTGGGCAGGGAGTGTATCTCTCAAGCCTGTGTTCTTCCCCTCTGTTCCCTTATCTCCCTTCCCTGAGGCTTCCTGCGCATCCCTCACTGAGCAGTTCCTTTTGTAATATGGCAGGAGCCGAGTGACAATCAATCTCCTGCCCCTTTTTGGCCGCTTCCCTTACAAAGATTGCAGAAGCTGTTCTAGTCATTAAAACTGAAAAAAAAAAAGACCATGAAGCATTTTTGCTGCCAGTCGGTGTTTGGTAGGGGGAGGATTTCCTTCAATCAGAGGGTCCTTAAGTTGCCCCAGATATAAAATGCGTGCTGGCAGGGATGGCATCTGGCTTTGTCAGCTGTGTTGAGGAGAACAAGCTCCATATAGTAACCCTGTCATGCAGGAGTAAGGGAACATATTGCAGTTTGTGTTGGTAAACCCTTTATGCTGTTGTGTGTTACTATTAAAGATATGATTGTGTCTGGCATTATGGAATGTTTTGGAAATGGTTTAGGACATTTTAGCTCACTGTACCAGCCACGTTGTCTGCATGCCTTCAGCAACAAATCCAGGTGCCTTACTAATCTGAAGTCCAGCTTTACAGGGCTGAAGAAATCCTCAAAAATAGCGTCATTCTCCTTCATATAAAATCATCTCAGGGTTTTTTACCTATTTTATCTTAGATTCTTCCAAGGCTAGTACGAACTGAGGAGCAGGATTTCTTTTTTCCTAGCAATTAAGACTTCTGTTCCTACCAAGGAGTGAAATACTGCAGCGTAACAATTTAACATGCAGAGAACTGGAAATTCTGCCATGAGCACAGAGGGTTTGGTGGGAAGGCAAAGAGGTATTTCCCTAGATAAGTGCTTTGCCTCTCCCTACTGGTTTGTGAGTGGTTGTGAGCATGGGGCTGGGGTGTCATGGATGGAGAGATTCTGGGTGTCTTTGTATATAGCTCTGCTCTTTGCTAGTACCTTTTGCCAGGCTACCAGGTTAGCTATTGTGGCTGTGTTGTCAGAAGACCTGGGGATCAGTGTTAGGAACCTTACCTGAGGTCTGGAGCCCTCTATGGAGACTTTTCTGGCGTCTTGTGTGCTTCCTTGGGAACAGTATGCTTTGCAAAGAGCCTCAGTTTTGCTTTATTACTTGATTGCATGTAAAGAGCTTATTAAAAAATGAGTAACAATAAGCATGTAATTAACATTACATTTATTATCATCTAAGTCCTGTATTGACTGTTGGTGTTCGGCACAGACACTGACATGCAATTTAAAAATAAATAAATAGACTAAATGGAAATTTAGCTTTTGGAGGGTTTTTTTCAAGATTTCATCAGTACAGCAAATTAGTGATGCCATATAAACCCTTTCTTGGGACTTAGATTGAAATCCAGTAGAAGCCAGTCAGTCTGAACTAATTTTCTAAAAAAGCTCAGGTACTGGGACCCAGGACTTCCAGAGAATCTCCTTCTCCTTTCAGGCTCCAAAGGAAGGAATAATTCTTCTTGCCCAGCGTGTGCTGCCCTTTTTGACCTTCTGGCCTGAGCATAGCAGAGACTGAGTGTGGGCTACTCTTGGGAAGGTACTCTCCTGCATGAGCTGAGCTGTTCAAAACCTCCTCCGTGCTCCTGCCCCCAAACTAGGTGGTGGGACTGAGAACCAGAGGCAATCAAAACAGTACCACAGCTCAGAGCAAAGTCTGCTGGTCTTCACTGTGCTGCTGCAATGCCCTGAATAGCAAGGTGCAGTCAGCTCGCACTCCACCTGGCCATCACTGTGATAGTCCTGAGTATTCTGAGGAGGGTAATTCTTGCCTGTGTTGTGACTCGTGCCTTTGTGGCCTAGGGTCATGACAATGAGATGAGGAGTGTGTGTGAGGGCAGAGCTGCCGGTGTATGCCTGGGTCTTCAGCCGAATGGCTCCTGCTTGCAGAAAAGTGGTGGTACTGCACACACAGCAGGCATCCCCCCGGGAGCCATGCCAGCTGAGAGGCTATACCATCAGGAAAGAGTAAGCCAGTGCACTCTATGCTCCTGCATAAAAAATGAATTGTATAATCTTTTATTTATCAAAATTCTATTCTTTTTTTTTTTCTTTTTTTGCTGCTTTTGCTTTTCCAATATTGCTATCCAGTTCCTGTCATGGTCTTTGCTAGTCTACCCTGAGCAGGTCAATTTTAAAAAGTTTCCCGACCACTCTTTTAACTGTGTAGTAGAAAAATCAAAACTGAGGGAGCTCCCACAACCTCTCTGCAGCCTTTCTGCTTTCTGGCCTGCAACCAGAGCAGTCCTTCTCCAGAGCAAGCAGGGAGACTATTAAGTAAGGGACCAGGGGGCTGAGCCAGTTCTGTTCAGTCATTCATTTCCTTCTTTCATTTCCTTTCATGCTGCTGGTGTGCACCTCTAGAGCAGTTTCCTGAACAGGATGCAGGGGATACATAACCATGAGGGTACAGCTACTAGCAAGTATGGCCTTGCAGTACCAACCAAGACTGCCAGGAATCTTAGCAAAAAAAGATGGGGAAAAGAACTGAGGACTCTGAGGTCAGTAAATAGGAATTAAAACCACCTATTTACTGTTCACAGACTGGGATGGAAGGAAACTGTTGCTAGAGAGCTCCAAGAGAAAAAGAGAGACCTCCCTACCTAACAGCGCCCACTGAAAGCTTGGCTATAGATCCAGGGTTTGCATTGTTCTCTCTCCATTGGCAAGCTGGGATGCTGCTGGACTCATCAGGGCAAAAAGGAGCTGAGATGAAGGCAGCTGTGCTGATAACAGCGGCCTGTTCTAGCCTCCCAAGTCAGCAATATCCACAGAGAAGGAGGGAGGCAGGCCCCAGGCTGCCCAAGGTTTGTACTAGAAAGGAAGTGATAAGTCAGAGATGAAGGGGAATGCACTGGTCAGTTGTAGTAGCTCAATAAATTGCTGCATTCTTGCCAGCAAATTATTCTGCAACCACAGCCTCCTCCTTCCATCACACACAGATGCCTTCCTCTCTTTTCCCTCCATCTCTCCTTAAACCTCTTCCATGTTTGCCTGATGCTCCATTCTGTAGCATCAGCTGAGCATATTGAGAAACATACAGCTGTGATTTGTGACTCAGTCCTTGAAATGCCAGAGATCAGATCCACTCCCTAGAGTGATCTGTGCCATGTCCAGAAAGGGGACATGCCAGCAGCTCTACCTCCAGCAGCTCTCACTCTGCCTCCCATGATGGCAATTCTGGCAAGTTTTCCAAGAGGATGACAATGTGTTGCCACGGGCAAGGAGGGTCTTGCCATCATCTTTTGTGCTTTCTCTGCAAAAAAGAAAATTTTATCATGTGTGTCTCCGTCTTTAGTCTCCATCTCCTCATTCTCCCCCCTGCAAATCTCTCCTTTCCTCCCTACACCTCTCACGTACCCATCTCTCAGCTCTGACGGTGCAACTGCTCCTCTCCAATGCCATGGTCTGCAGAGTGGAACCAAATGCAATTTGGGCCCAAATAACCCAGTGTCCTGGGACACAGATGTGACTGGGGACTGAGGAAATGATTGCACTATGTAATTCACATAGTTCCAGGAGTGTGTGCACACACGTGTCTGGGTGCAGGGGGTCACTTTGGGGCTCCCCATTAGAAACACAGGAGAGCTCAGAAGCTGTCTCTCCTTCACCTCCTGCTAACCATGGCTGTGGAGCAGCAAGGTTGCTGACAGAGGAGGCCAAGGGCATGGGAAAGGCCAGGTATGCAAAGGACAATGAGTGAAAAATCAGCATGGGATAGATTCAGACTTCCCTTACCTCCGTTGGGGTTGTTCCTGATTGCTGGTTTGTTTTTTGCCTTTGAGACCCCAGGACTAGGCAGACATCAAACAGCATGTCCTGGGCTGTTGCAATAGTTGTCCTCTAAGGCTTTCCATCACAGGAGATACTGGAGCTGTGTTACAAGCCAGGCCAAACCAGCGAGATACTTTCTCTAATGCAGATCCAGTTCAAGAGGAGGCAGCACACAGACAGCAGCTTTGAGAAGGCCAGCAGAGCTGTGCTGTCCAAGCATTGCCCATCAGAAAACACCGTAGGGAGCAGCTCGTTGTTGCTGCCTGAGAATAGGGCACGCAACTCCTTATTTGCCATATGCCGGTCCAAGGCACTGTCGGGGAACCATCTGTGGGTCTGCGCCCAGTTAGTGCTGCCTCAGCCTCTCCCAGAAAGACAGCCTTGGAATGATGACTACACAGAAAATAATTATAACGGGAAAACAAACAAACGGAAAAATCTGCGCAGAGCTCCTGCAGCACTGCAGTCTGTTCCGGAAGACTACCGTGTCAGAGGAGAGCAGCATTTGACCGATGGAAGCTGATTTGTGTTACAGAAAGAACATGTAATGTCATGTTGGATAATATCATCCCTTTCTCTGCGTCTGGGTAAATCTCTGAGCTTTTGATTTCCCTTGGTTTATCCTGCTGTGACAGTTCCCACACAGAGGCATGGGATAAGCTTCCTCACCTCTACGCTGCTTGAGGGATGATTTTTTTTCCTTTATCAGAGCATACTCCAGAAAGACATTGGATACTGGGCTAAATCTGCCCTCTTAAGATTTTACTTAGGAAAAAAAACAACGTAAAAGCTTGAAAAAAGCTTAGAGAGATAGTAGGCACAGCAGTGCAGAGCTGTGCTCCTTGGCCTTATCTCCTGGGTGATGCTGGCTGCAGTGTACTAGCAAGCTGCAGCAGCTGTGAAAGCAGCTGCCCTCAGCCTCCAACAGTAACACCACCATTAGAAAAACCAGACATAATCAGAAATTGTGTTTGTGACTGCACTGTCTGTGCCAGCTGAGCTGACCTTGCCCTGCGAGGAGCCACAGGAGCAATGACAGTTCAGGGTAAGGGAAGTAGTGGAAACTCATCAGAAAGGACTGCCTGGGTGGAGGAAGAAGCAGCACAGCCAGGTGTGGTGGAAAGTCACTCCGGAACAGGCCCTGAGCAGAACGAGCTGAGAGAATCACAGCTTTCTACCTGATGGGAGTAGGGAAAGAGGTGTAGGCAGCTGAGGGAGCAGAGTGTGTCTGTCACCATAGGAAAGGGAACCAGGAGGACCATGCTGAGGGTGAGCCCTGGAAAGGGCTGTAAATCAGCAGTGTACACTCACTGAGACACACGAGGGCCTTCAGTGGTGGTGCTCTCCATCGCTTTGCCACACTGCCCGAGAGCTGTCACAGCCCACAGCTCAGGGCTGCAGGGCAGACAGGAGATGTGCTTGGGCTGTGCCAGCCTTGGTGTGTGGTATGGCTGTGCTCTTGGGATAAGAAGTTGTGATGGCACCAGCTCAAATGTCTGCCAGCAGCTAAGAGGGTGCAGGGGTGCCTTGTGCCATCACCCTGACCCCCACAGGGGCTGTTCCAACCATGCAAGCCTTGCCCCTGCTCTGTGTCTAAGCTGGACTCTCTGCCTCAGGCACTGGAAGGTGGGAGCCATTGTACTGGCCTGAAACTGGGATAAGGGGCTCCCTGGGCACGTCTCCCTCTCCGCTGGCTGCACAGGGAGGCAAGGAGACAAGACACCTTGCTCAGGCCAAGCATGTTATTTTCAAAAGCCAGTGCCAAGTGAGACGGGATGCAGGGGATACATAACCATGAGGGTGCATGGCACTGTACAGCTACTAGCAAGTATGGCCTTGCAGTACCAACCAAGACTGCCAGGAATCTTAGCAAAAAAAGATGGGGAAAAGAACTGAGGACTCTGAGGTCAGTAAATAGGAATTAAAACCACCTATTTACTGTTCACAGACTGGGATGGAAGGAAACTGTTGCTAGAGAGCCCCAAGGGAAAAAGGGAGACCTTTTCAGGGTCTCCATGCTCTCCTAGATCAGGGTGTGCATCACATGTTTAGGAAGCTACTGGAAGCTCATCCTGAGCAAGGGATGTGGCCCTTTCCCTCTGTTTGCAGTCTTCCTCCAGCATACAGCACTTGTACCTGCATCCTTCTCAGTGCTAAAGCAACACCTCAGCAGAGGTACTCACTTTAGTCTTCCCTTCTCTGCCTGCCTGATCTTTCAGCTCTTCCCTTCCCTGGGCCAGCAGTGCAGCTGCAGGACAGAGCAGCTCCGTAATGTGTAGGTCAGGTAGGAATACCCACATGGAATTCTGGGGGCAGCTCTGAGGATGGAGGCATATGTCCCTCATCCTTCTCCTCTAATGCCCCTGGCAGAAGGAGAACTGTTGCGCTACACCAGCATTTAAGAAATAATAATAATTAAAAGCTTTCTGATGAACATGTTTAATTTCCTATTCTAAAAAGCTGCTAAGGCAGCGCCTTTTGTTCATTAGCATATTTGCAAGGTTAATGTAGTGTACTTAATAAGATAAATAATGCTTGTCATGATATTTCAGGCCAATTGTAAGGGGAGGGAATAAAAAATACTTTGCTTAACATCTCAAGTTTTTGCCTGGTCAACTTTAAGTTAACTGCTGAGCTACCACTGAGTGTTAAGGTGTGTTGTTCACTCTTCTCCTCAGCAGGTGCTCACCAGCACTTGCAGAGGGTTAAAGGAGACTGTCAAAGCACAGATGGCATGGGCAAGCTTAAAGTGGACTCTTGGTGTCTACTGTGATAGACATCACTTTGGGAACGTGCTTGGGAAAGCAGCAGAACCATAAAAGTCTAAAGGAAAAGGATATGGGATCAGGGACAATGTCTGTGATTGTGCAGGAGACAGCAGTGGTACCTACCTGCAGGAGAGGGTCTGAGGCTACAAACAAGGATGGGAAGCAGATGGCAGCAGTAATAAACAGTGACCAATGCGGTGGGACCGCAAGGCTGGAAGACGTAGTAGTGGTCCTCTTATTTTTATGTCCTACTTCAGCTCACAGTTAAATACTTATTTTTGTACAAACATCCAGAATCAGGGAAGCATTTGAAAAATCCTCATGTTAGACACTGTGTACGGGCCATGGGAGACAATCATAAACCTGCTTCCAAGATGCCAGCCCTGGGCAAGTCTCAGGTAATGATTAGCACAGAGCCCTTGTGTTCCTAATGGCTTCTCTTGCCTCCTCTTCTGTGGAATGATTGCTTTCTTAGGCTTTTTCATAATGTGCAGTAAAAGCTGCTACATCCTTAGATAAATGAGGCCACAGTGGGCAAGGAAGAAAGGGGAAAGAACTTTCCAGGCAAACAATCCAAGGCACCTGGCTTGCTACTCCCCCATGCCCTTCCTTTCTCTCCCCTCCTCCCCCCGACCAGTAAAACAGACCAAATAGCTCATTATTTTCTCATAATGATGAGGAGAGGCAGAGAGAAACAAG
>VZTE01007283.1:211735-225095 GCA_013397775.1 Eulacestoma nigropectus | reverse complement strand
AAAAAACAAAAAAACAAAAAAAACCTGCTGGTATTTTCTATATAGGAAATTAATAAATAGATATGCCACACAGATACATGTCACAGTGAAAGGCTGGAAGGATGGGCAGATATTTAGCTGGCTTAAAATGCTAGGCCAGTATGATGAAGGAAAGGACGGACAGCAGAGGCAGCTGAAAGATAAGGGGGTGGGGGGGGTGCAAGAAATAAAACAGGGAAAATAGAAAGCACAGTGGGGAAAGAAAGATACTGGGAAGAAATGAAGGTAGGAGAGAGATATGAGTGAGGAATGAACAGGATGGGAAAGCAGATACAGCAAAAAGACATGAGTTTGGCAGAGAATGGAAGGAATAATATGCTGTTGTAGGTGTTCAAGTGGGGTGGTAGCCAAGGTGTGGAGGACCAGCTACAGTGGGTAGATTGATTTTGATGTTAGCTGTATTGCAGGTCAAACACAGTCTTCACACCACATCGGCTCCACATCTGTTTCTCCTTCCGCCTGCCTGTCAGCCCCCCACTGTGTCCTAGATATTTTCGGCTAGAGCACCTCTCGGGCTTGGCACTGACTGTCTGTCAGCCCCAGGGTGGGGGAAGCCCAGAGCACCAGGTGAGGCACGTACCAGCCCGCGTGCCCCGCAGCCCCAATGAGCCCAGGGGCTTGGGGCAGCCTTACAGAGCTGCCAGGAGCCTGAGCATGTTACCACTGGAATCCCCCTCTCCTGCCTCACCTCCCAGGCAGACTGGTAGCTGGAAGCCCATCCCACAAAGAGAAAAGGGCTGTGAGTGCAGCACCCAGTGTCACAGAGACTCTGCAGCAAACCTGACAGGCTGTCCAGCTGGAGGGATGCAGGGCAAGCCATCCCACCCCACAGGACACCTGTAAACTGGAGGTGGCGTCAGCCTGCCTCACTGAGTAACATGGGGAAAGGGCTTTCACAGCAGCTCTGCAGGCTTAGCCTCTCCAGGCGCCTTGCTGCTGCCTCACAGGCCTGTGAGGATGGCCTGTGCCAGGCCAGAGGGAGCCATTTCTTCAGCCTCACCTCTACAAATGGTGTTGCTAGCTGGCCCTGCTGTACTGTGGGAATTTCCCTTTGCCCTGGGCTGCTGGACACAGATGCCAGGCTGGAGGAGCCCAGCATCGTGGCATGGTGCAGCTCATGCCCCAGACAGCAGCTCTTCACCCCACCAGCTCACCTGGCTGAGATGCACTCATCACCCCCCAGCACAGGGCAGACAGCCCTTACTATCAGAGCCTGCTCCCTCTGCAGTGCTGCAGCACGTTATTGTCTGGGAGCAGCTTATTAAAGAAGGAAGCCAAACCAGTCCCCTGCCTCCATCCCAGCTGCTGGTTTCTTTCTGTCTTTGGGGTGCTACAAACAGCACCACTTACAATTCCAAAAGCAGTTTTGCTTCCCTGCCCAAGCCCTGAACAGCTCTGCAGGGCCTTGGCAAAGGTGTGCCTCACGAGCTCAGGAGAGATCAGTGCATCCCAGTGCCTGGGCAAGTGGAGGAGTGGGCTGGGCTGCCCTGGGAGATGGTGGTGGCAGTGTGGTGTCTCAGGAGCTGCTTGGCTGAGTGCTGCTTGCAGCTTTTCTGGGGGAGAGCACCCCCCTCATCGCTCTGCTGATCCCAGTTGCATGGTAACTGCGACTGCACTAAGGGATAAACACCTCAGTCACAGCCTCCCTGTTGCTTCCCTCCCCTCCGGTCTGCTGACACCCATTGGTTTGCAATCATTTGCTCACTCTTTTTCGGTTTTCTCCACTTACCTTCCCTCCACATTTGCCCCATCCTGTTCCTGTCCTCTGTGAATAATGCTTGGCAGTGTAGTGTGTTGCCATAGAGGAATTAAAGCTGCTCCAGGCAGTTAGCCACTCATCTAGGAGAGGATCCTGAAAAGCAAAGAAGGAGGAAAAGAAAAGAAAAGAAAATCAAGGTTTTCTCCATTCTCTGTCTCCTTAGTGCTTGCTAGGGCTCTTGGCAGAGCTGGGGGCCCGGTGCTCAGGGAACAGGGTGAAGCCCCAAGTGCTTTGATACAGCTTGAAGAACAAAGATGTAAACAGAAAGAGGAGGAGAACTGCCAAACTGGTATGAAGCTGAGGATTGAGATAACGAGGGCTGATGCAGTGGGAGACTGAGCTGTATTGTGTATGATGTATCAGCCATCCAGTGCCATGGGCTTTGCTGTGCTCAGGAGCTCTGGATCTTGCCCTGTGTGCTTCACAAACCAAGGAAACCTAGAAGAAATGCAAAAGAAAATAAAAATATTCTGGGTGGAGGAGGAAGGAAAGGAGGGCATTTTCCTCACCTTCCCATATAAAGCCAAGACCTCCATCACAGGCAAAAGCACACAGGCATGCATATGTAAAAACATGTACACAGAGCTTTTTGCAGTACTCAGAAGATATTCAGGAGCATCAGAAAGCTCCACACTGAACCTCCCCAGATTTTGGCTCCTGTCCCGAATCCTAGTTCTTGTCTGCCCTTCCAGAGCATGTCAGCAAGGCTCCATCAGCTGCACTGCATCAATGGGGCTGTAGCAGAGGTTAATGGTGACATCTGGGCAGGGTTTTGCCCATTCTGTGCGTTGTGTATCAACAGAACATTCGTCAGTCTGTTTGCGAAGGTGATCAGATAGCAAAACTTCAGGAGCGAAATCTCCCCCCAGAAAGCATTTGCACAGTAGGCGTGGGGATTTAGAATCATGAATGATGGTGAAAATGTGAGGTGGTGGTTTTTTTATATATATGTAATGATAGCTCTTCGCTAGGAAATGAAACCCAGCAGGGGAGAAAATACTGTGTAGATTTCAAAAGCCTTCATATGTCCAAGCACTAAAGAGCATTTCTTTTCCTTCTCCTGTTCAACCCTGACACCAGAGATGCTTCAGACTTGAGCAGTCTGTTTGAACTACCTGCTGTTCAGAAATCTTGAGGAGACAGCTGAAGCTCTTTGCTGCTGAACCCTTTCTTCCAAAGCTTTCCAGGAGCTAGAAAAGAGGAGCATCCAGGCTGCTTTCTGCTCCTAGGAGAGCAGGCAAACTGCTGACTGCCTCTGCACCCTGTTGTGCACGCTGGGGTGGATTAAGGCTGATGAAAAAGGGGTCTGCTGGCCTGTGGTTGTCCTGCAGTGCAGTGAGTCAGTGATAAACCGACATTGCGTGGGAGGTGGGAGTTCTGTCTCTCCTCAGGAGATCCTAAAGGATTTCTGCTTTATTGGAAATCCTAATAGTAGCTGGTCTGATTTTTATCCATTAATCCCTGTTTTACTATGTGAGCGCACACTCATGAAGCAGCATCGTATCTCCCTGTATTTGAGTCCCATCTTCTTACCGTGCAGATGTAAACAACTGCCTATTTCTCTCAGCCTCACAGAGCCAGTGGAACAAAAAGTGAATGAGATTTTCTTTCACCTTGTGCATCAGCAGCGAAAAAAACCTATTTCCAGTGGCAGGATTGTTTCTGCTGGGAGTGGTGGATGAGGCAGATGGAGTCTTCTCTGATGAAACTCCTGGGTTTCTGGCATTTGAGAAAAGCATCCTTTGCCTTGAAAAAATTAGTGAATCACAGGGAATCTCTTCCACTGTCTCACTTTTACAACCAGTGTTATACCTGTAATCAGGATTTTTAAAGGCAAAGGAATGAAGTTCTTGAGGCAGAGGATGATGGGAATCTGCTCTAATACATTTTTGGACACGGACATCAAAGAATAATCAGAAGAAAGTCAGGATCTTGGAAAGCAATCTGATTTTGGTGCACATAGGAAGAGGTGGCAAGGTTTCTTTTTGCACTTGGCACAGTGAAGCTACGGCAGTTGCCATGAACTCTCCACCCTGGGTGTAAATAATTAAAAAGGTCCTATAAGGACCCATGAGGGCAGGCTGAGAGTGTTTGGCTTGCTCAGTCTGAAGAAGAGAAGGCTCCAGGGAGACCTTAGAGCCCCTTCCAGTACCTAAAGGGAGCTAAGAAAAGAGTTGGAGAGGGATTTTTTACAAGGGCATTTAGGACAAGGGGGAATGGCTTTAAACTGAAAGAAGGTACACTTAGATCAGATATAAGGAAGAAATTCTTTACTGTGTAAGTGTTTGAGGCACTGGAACAGGTTGCCCAGAGAAATTGTGGATGCCCCATCTCTGGAAATATTCAGGGCCAACCCAGATGGGGCTTAAAGCAATCTGGTCTAGTGGAAAGTATCGCTGTCCATGGCAGAGGGTTGGAACTAGATGATCTTTAACGTCCTTTTAATGTCCCTTCCAACTCCAACCATTCTATGGCTCTACGGAGTTAGTCATCCAGAGCCAGTGACTTTCTGTGCATACAGAGCATCTAATGATTCTCTTAAAACAAATAACCAGCATTATTTCCTATGCAGGTGGTTGCTACAAAGAAGCAATTAGGAAGACAACCAGTACCTTTCCTTCTCTTACACTTTTTAAGCTGCAGGGGGAAATGGCAATATTTTGGTTGGAGACAAGTATAAACCAAACCCTAAGGTGTTGACAACCCAAAACACTTGCATTTTGAGCTAGCATCTAGATTTGTATCTTGGTTGTGGTCTCTGGCTTTACATCTTTGAACAGTAAATCTTTTTCACAGTTTAAACTGTGAATATAATTTAGCATTAATGTGCTGTGGATGTCTTTCATATGGCCAAAAGGGACAAGTTATGTATCGGGGTTGGAGCAGAGAGACATATCACCGTGTTGGCAGGATCTTTACTGCTGGAACACTAAGTCCAGGAATCTAAAACATGTGAGACTTGGAGTATATTTAAGTCTGAAAAAATAAAGTATGTTCAGCATACCCCATACTGGTGTATAGATCATGTGAAGTGCTTCAGATGTAGAACTGGTGCTGCCTTAGGGTGGTAGAGGAGGCAGAAGAGCATCTGCAGTGAGGAACCAGTTCCCGTGGCTACAAGGTCTCCCCCCATTAGGGGTCCAGCAATGAAGAGATCCTGGTTCTGTTTCAAGGTTCCTTCTTGAGAAGGTTGTTTTTCTTTTCTCGTTAGCTGAAGAAAGAGGAAGAAAAAGGTTTTCACGGTGTAAAATTGTTTACTGATAGAAAACTGAGCAGGAGTTCTCAGCATGATATAGCCTTGTTAAGCAATGGTCTGCTTTTCCTCCTGTTGTCTTAATGGAGAAAGAAGTAAAGAATTAGCAATCCCCAGATCTGAACAGTAGAATTAATAATGGCTGTGATTCATTACAAGCAAAACCAGCTAACCGTTTCTCTGCTATTTTTAATTTTGCGTTTGAATCGTGGTGTATGTGAAACACAAGACGGGGTCTGAATTCCTAGGAATAACTTCATTTCCAAATGTGCATATAGCAGAATTGCCAGGAATTGGAGAAAAAGTGCAGACAGACAATCTGATTTTTACAGGACTGAAGAGTCTGACTGTTGTTTTGCAGTTGTTCTCACCTGTTGGTGGTGTGAGGGGGGGATGCCCAAGGTCAGAATAAGCCAGATCACTGAGTTTTGCTTAAGTTTGGTCTGTCATTTTTTAACGTAGTCTGTGTTTTGATTTGTTTTCGATCAAGGCTAACTGTGCCTCTTCTTTCTATTATTTCTCTTTTTTCTTTTTTTTTGGGGGGGAGGGGTGTCACTGTTATTATTGCTACTATTGCTATTATTATTACTAGTTTGCAGTGGTTTTTTTTAGTCATCTGTGTTCAGCTCTCTTGAGAGCAATGAAAAGAAATCAAACTGCTTTTGTGAGTTGTGGTAGAAGAGTGCAAATAGATTGATTAAAAACGCTGTTTCTTTTTTTAATTTAAACAGAGCAGAGGCTTGTGGGTAATGTGCATAATGTATGCTCGGTGGTAACAAGCCACTATGGGGAGTGGGGAGGAAAATGAGGGAGAAAGAAAAAAAAAAGGAAGTGGAGCCAGTGTTGTTCTGCCTTTAAACACAAGATTGATTTTACATTTTCCCTGGGTGTCACTTTCATTACTAGCAAATTAATCCTTCTCTCTGAGGCTTGAAACTTATTTCTGGGGTTTCTCATAAGAAAATAACTTTTGCTGTGCTACCTATTCTTAAAAAGGGAGCTCCAAGCTTGGCTACAAAAGCAAGTTGCACCCATTTAACCAAAGGTGTAATTTTAAAATTGAGCCTGTTATAGAGGTGCACATGACTGACTTATTATGATTTTTACTTTACTTCTGTTCTGGAAGAAACACAACACTGTTGAAATGATAGGAGAATGCTGACTAGAGGACAGGTAGCATCACTTTAACTAAATCGATAAAAAGTTATCCCTTCACAGCTATTTCACCTTGTTCAGATAAAGAAGGCAATTATGGAGACCTGTGGCCTGAAGGATCAAGTCCTCAGCAAACCCTCTTGGGAGGAGGTTGTGAGACGTTTCTGTCACTGATACCGTTCTGCAGCGCAGCATCGCCTCGAACCGTGAGGGTCTGCAGGCTGAGGTACCCCCGGGGACTCAGAGCTTCCTGGCCTAATAAAGGGGCAGATTAACTGAGCACTCATTTTAGGACAATAATTCCAGACAATTAAATGATTAAATAATTGGACTACTGAAACGTGCAAATCTACTGCAAGTTGAGCAAACCATTTTGGACACTGTTGGGTTTCTAGCAAAATCATAATGCTGCTCTGTGGGGCTGCTCTCTCCTCAGTCCTCAGGTCATGGTACCATGCGTAGAAATTTGTACTGGCTTTGTTTCTGTTTAAATTATCTGGTATACCTAGAGCTTAGATCATCTATGCTTCATTACAGCAGGGTTTCTTTCAGGTTTAGGTGGGTTTTTTGCAAGTTGTACATTTTTCACATCCAGGAGATTACATTTATGTTCCTTTTCAGTCCTTAGTCAGTCAAGTTGTTGGCTGTTTACCAAAACCTGCTGCTGCTTTGTCTCTTTGGATGCCTCTGATGAAGTAAGAGGGCTGTTCTGATTCAGTTCTGGCTCAGGAAACTGGAGGGTGACCCAAAGCCACTTCTTTACCTCAGTTAACATTGACAGTTTCATTTCTGTTTAAGGTGAGTAGGTGTGCCACAGCCTGCCTCATCCTTTGAGGGTCACTTGCCAGATGTCGCCCAGGTCTGTCTGGATCCATGGCACCACAATGGGGCAGTAGTGTGAGACCTCCATGGCTGCCTGGTACCTGGGTTAGTGCAGCAGCAATTTTTCATCTTCAGCTGCTGCCACAGAATGTGAGAGTACAGTCTTTGGGGCTGACCTGTCAACAGCAGTGACTGGTAATTAGCTGGGAAAGGGTGGGAAGAAGGGCTCCATCTTTCCTGCTGAATATCAAACAGCATACAAAAATAGCCACTCGAAGTCACAGGGAAGACTTGCTCCTTTCAGTGCCAATCCAGCATGTTTTGTCTGACCAAAGGTCAGGTGTTTGTTTGGATTAACAAACAAAAGGGATGCCAGGTGCAAGAACAAGAGTAACTACTTTTATATCGAAAGTAGTCTTATTTTTTTTCTTTTTCTTCTGAAAACTCTAGTGGCAGCATTTCAAGTTGCTTAGACCGTGTTTCAGTGAAAATGACTTCCCACTTTTCCTGTGCTGTGGAGTGGCCAACTCTAATGGAGGATCTGGTATGTGATTAGGTTTCTTAAGTGGCAGGCAGAAGAGTGCATCTACTTGCAGAATTATTGTTAAAGTGAGGAGCTTTTGCGAGTTCCCTGCAGGAACTCTGGACTGTTGGAAGCATTCCGTCGGATTTCTCAAAAATGCTCACATTCTGAAAAACTGCAGTCTTTACTGCTGCCTTTCAGATTTACTAGAGCCTTGAGCAAGCCATTGGCTTCTCTTTGAGCATGCATTTGTTTAAATACACCCGTGCAGAACAAAGGGAGAGACGTGGTCAGGCCATATTCACTTCCATTCTGACTGACTTAAAGCGAAGGATGCCTGTGAGCATCTGCAGGACTTGTTATTGCTCGGGGGACAAGAGCTTGTCAGAAATGTTGGGCTGATTATCTGCTGTGTGAACTCTGTGCTTTATAATTGTCCTCTTTACTCCTGCATTAGCAGAGGACAATCTTATTTTTCATGCTTCTAACAAGTGCAATTGAGAGTGAACAGATCTTCAGACTGATACCTAGAATCTAGCTCTGTTCCTTACAGAAAAATTGGCAAAAATTCCCAAAAATTATTTTCTGTGAAGAAGGAATCTCAGTTTGGATCAGTGGCATAGTTTTAGATACACTGTACTACCCAAGGGGCTCCTGAAAGAATGGAAAATTTTATAGATCTTGGTTGATGCAGGAGTGTCCCAGAAGCCAGCAGAAGAGAGGACAATGGTACATAGGCAGTGGACATGTGCATGGGTGTAGGAGTGACCTATCCTTTGACCTGGTTTGGGAGAGTAGGGACTACTGCAGGGCAGGAGGGAGGACTCTGACAGAGCTGGAGGGCTCTGGGATTTGCCCACAGTAGTCAAGTTTGTACCTCATATGGTATAAAGCTTGAATTTCCAACTAACAAAAGCATCAACTTTGTAGACTAGGCAGAAAAAATATAAATGCAAATATCACAGAGGTTGGAGGAAGGAGGGAAATGAGTGTTATGCTGGTTTGTTTATCAAGAAACAGAACTTTCCTGGGACACAATACGAAACTACAAGCCTATTATTCTACTGCTTTTCCAGCTCCAGCACCAGCTCTTTTCTTTTCCAGGTGAGGCATTATTGTGTTAATACTTGCAGGAGGAGGGAAGAAACGAGTCCAAATGCCCCTGTTTGAAACGTCCTATCAGTGCATAAAATATGTCTGCGGATTTGAGAATTACGCTGACTTCACAACAGTAAATTTCAGATAAATAATTTATCTCCTGCAAACACATTTCTGTGCTCTTACACATCCATTTGTTTCTGGAAAGCAGCGGGGGTGTTGGGGAGGCAGAAGCGATTGGTGCTCGCTGGGGAACTTTCCGTGGAGCTGCCTGTAGCTTGGGTGTTGTTGGCCGCTGGAGGTAGGGTTTTGTTCTCACAGCCACCAGCTCCCACGTCATAAATAAAGCCATTTTGGAAACAGGAGGCACCTTGAGCTGAAACTGGCATTTCTCACAATATTGGCAGATCAAGCCAGCAACTGTTGATTTTAAATGTTTAATGAGCAATATGTTGCTGATTCTGATCATAATGTTGTGTTTGCCTAACCTTTCTCGATGTGCTCCCTTCTGCTGTATTGCTGGCACGTTTCCAGGAGAGGAGGAAAGGGAAAGGGGAAAAAAACACAAACCCCACCATGAAGGGTGAAACAGGGCAGAGAGAAGAGGAAAATTGAATGACTTAAGGAGAAGGGACATAAAAGGCAGAGATAGAACTTTACTAACAGGAAGAAACAGCAGCAAGATGTTGATGCCATGTCAGAGTATTAAATTGGGGATTGCAGAGAAAAACAGCTTTTCCCTGCAGAGGTATTCATACTGAGAGAACTGGAAAAGAAAGGCTGGTTGCTAAAAGGAGATGGACAGGAAGAGCTGTGTGGAGATGAACCCCTAACCAGGGAGTCTCCTGAGACAGTTCAGTGTGTTGTTTAAAGGCAGGTGAATTGAAAGAGAAGCGGTATTGCACAAATCAGTAAGACGCTCAGTCACTTTCCTGCCAGGCTCATAGAAAGCTCACTGTAAAGACTGTCTCTAGTATGCTGTATTTTTTCCAGTTGATTTTTGTTCGACTTCAAAACCCTGAGTGGTTCAGCATAAGCCTGTTTGACACTGGGTTTTGGGTTGGGCTATAGAGAAGCTTAGAAACATGAGTGGGTATCCCAGGATAAAAATGAGGCTTCATTGGCCAGTGGAGGCAGGAGCATGCAATGGAAACAGGGAAAGGCTGCTTTTATAGTACTAAATAGCAGCTGGTTTTGCTGTTGCTCCTATCCTGGACTAGACCCTCCCTTTATTGGTGTGGGTACTGACCTTTGCTTGCTGTAGAAGACTGAGCTCTTGCTTAAAACATACCATGACTCCTGCTAGGAAAAGCACAAGACTCCAAATACTGGAAACTGAAGTCTTTTGTTTTCTGAACAGAGAGGTTTTGGGCAGCAGGGTCAAATACTTCCTACCCGAGTGCCTTGGACACTCCTCAGCAGGAGGTATGCAGAGAGTTACTGTGTAAAAATGTGGAAGATTTTTTTACCATGTTGATTGAGCTCTTGAATGAGGCCAGGCATTTTCTCATCTTTTCATCATTACCTGTTTGGCTGATGTTTAAATCAATGAGTGCATGCCAAACACTCACTGCCCTATTAGAAAGACATTTCTTGTTTTACATGATGGCTTATTTATTGCTTCAATTGTATGTATGGCACAGTATATATTGTCCAAAAGGGAGATATAGTTACCAGGTCAAACTTGGTAAGGGAGGATTTTTCTTTTTTTAATGAGGAGAATATCAATTTTGCGATACTTGTTATGCTTTCATTCCAGGCTGCTGCATACAAATTCTGTTATATAAAGGTGACCATACACAAATAGATGTATGGAAAAGTGTGTGTTGAGACACTGTGAGATAGAAGTGGAAAGTAACAGGACACAGAGGACTTGTCTAAGAGCAGCCTTGCCAGAAGAATGGGCAGTGGTCCACCCAAGCCACTGTCTGTCCTCCAGCAGTGAGAGAATTATAAGTGTCTTTTATTATATAACTGATTGATTTATTGTTTTTCCTTTATGGATAATCAATCACCTCCCTAAGTTACTTAATTGTTAACAAGTGGGAGTGAAGCATGGATATATGTTCCACACTAAATTTTCAATTTTTGAGAGCAGGTATGCATGGGATTGCTGGATTGACCTTCTCTCTTTCTCTATGCTTGACTCCCTCTTTTATACCACCATGATATCTTCTGTTGTTTTCTTGCTTTCTTGTTTACGTGCTTTAAAGCATCAAAGCTACTACATGCAAAAAAAATTTTAATTAGCCTTGAGCCTTCCACTAGGGTCCTCAAGTACAAACAGGCACAGGCCTTTACCAGTTCAAATCAAACACATCTTCAGTGGGTCATCTTCAAGGAAATCTCCAGCAGCCCAGCTTCTGTAAGTGAAGTTCTTTGCTGCCAACACCTCCAAGTGATTTCTCTTTAGCTGTAGCATATTCCTTCAGCTGTAGCGTTTTTTTTAACCTTTTCTGCTCCCCACCCTCTGGTTCAGTTCTTTACAGCTTTGAAGTAAAAGAATGAAGTCTTTTCCAGCCATGTGGTGCAATATGGCATCATCCCCCTTAAAGCAATTGCCATGTAACAGACAGCTATAAAAGCAAAACAAAGCTGCGAGTATGAGGACTCTTCTCCTAGATGTTTCACCAATACACTATTTCTGCATTAATGTTTTTTGTCATTGCAGTAGCTCATCTGAGTTACCGTCAGGTTTCAGTCTTGTGGACATATATATGGGTGGAAGGAAAAAAAGGTTTAAAGATAAAAAGGAGAATAACAGGGAAAGAGGAGGAGGGAGAGTAGGAGGAAAAACTGAAAAAAACAAAAAGAGGTATGTGAATTGAAGAGGGGAAGAAAAGGGTGAGAAACTTGAAGCAGGGCTGTGGTGGGTAACAAAGCAGGAGAGGTGATTCAGACTTCTGGGGTGGCAAGGTCTAAGGCTGAGCGTTTTTCTTGGCAGAGCAGAGCGCTGCAGAATGCAATATAATTTCTATCAGGGCCCTTCAGTTTAGAGGCATATAAATGGAGTGGGGTTTATTGCAAATTCTGGTTAATAACTTTCTCAAAGGGGAAAACTTCTGTATTCTCTTTGAAATACAATTTCTTGTCTCATAAATTGAAACAGCTGTGACTGTTCCCTCTGCACACAATTTTTTTTCATCTTCTGCCTTTTTTGCTGGGTGTATGCGTATGATTTTGCTTAATGATTTTTCTCTGCAGAAGGGATCCAGAGTGTGGTGCTGTATACAGGTTTGTGATCAGTGTCTTTGCACAAGCACAAGAAAAATGCCTTGGGCATTTTCTGCTTTTAGAGAGGAACAAGTGTTAATCCATTAGTCTGAATCTAACTTAGACTGCATTTCTCCTGAGAAAACTCAGTAAGAATTTCTGCAGCCTCACTCCCTAGAAAGACTAAGCTGAGATTTAATCTATCACCTAGACCAGGCTCTGGTCTTGGACCTGTAAGAGCTGCTTGTACCTCCATAGCTACCATGCAGAAAGCAGAGCAAAGAATATAGATGAGGATCTTGACAGCCTGTATTCCTGTCTCATCTCTGAGGCATTGCCTCCTGCACAGGGGTGGTGATGGGCACCACAGAGCAGGTGGGGAGAGGTATTCGTGTCTGGAAAGGGGAGCAAGACCGTTTTCCTCCTTGTGACTCTAAGCAGTGCTAGATATTCTCTGCCAGCATCAAACCATCTCTGTCTCTCTTGAGGATTCCTAAAGGTCTCTTCTTTCTTTTTTTTTTAATTGAAAGAGCCAAGATTGCCTTTAGGCTTGTGCAGTTACCAACCACTTTTGAGGATGACTGAGTGTACAGAAACACAGACAGGGAATCAAACTTTCCTGCCTTCAGTTCACTATCTGCTCCCAAGCTAAAGTGGTCAAATCCCTAAATCATTAAACAAGTGATGTATGAGTTAACATAGCATGCTGACAGGACCAGTATGCACAAATGTCCCGAGGAGGTTCAAATTCAGAGGGCTATATGTCACCTTCAGCCAATTTCTGTTTGGAAAGAGCTCAGAAAGGCTTTGGGATTCAGTAAAGAAATATCTGAATAGCTGTCTCAGTATCTCAGTTTTTCATTCCTCCATCTCTCTCTCCCATGACTCCCTACAAGTGCCTCCAGCTGGAAGAGGTAAGAGGTGTAGAAAAAGCCAGAATTCATCAGATCTGAGTGCAGAACTCTTTTCCCTTGTAGCAGACCTAAGACTGCTCATTGTATATAGAAGATAATAGCCTCTTTGGGCAAGCTGTATGTTCAGGAGATCAAGACCAGCAAAGACATTTCTCTTGTTGGGTAAGGAGCCAGACTTGTGGTCTCCAGCAGTTCGGCTTCTTCTCCATCTCCTCTTGCAGCAGCTTTCTGCTGCATTCCAACCCATGGGCTCCCTCCCATGCCTGCATCCAGAGGCCCAGCTCCACTTTGTGACATCAGCTCTGCTGGTGCAGCTGGGACACATGTCCTTTGCCTATCAGATTTGTAAGTGAGGGCACCAAAATCTCAAATCACCCCAGTGACAAGTGACTGGAGGGGTTCTCTGTTTCTTTCCTCCCTGAGCCTCTTGGCAACCCCACTGGCCTCCACGCAAACCAGGATGTGTTCACAGCAAGAGCCTAGGGGATGAAGAGGAAAAGAAATTCGTAGGGGCTCTTCCAGGGCTACATGGAAAGTGCTGGAGATTATCTTCTAGGTCTGCTGCAGTGCTGGAATTGGGGGGG
>VZTE01007283.1:184812-211715 GCA_013397775.1 Eulacestoma nigropectus | reverse complement strand
GGGACGGACTATGGCTTCTTTTTGTCTTTCTGATCCATGAATTGCAGATTTTTCCCATGACCTCTCTGTGTTTGAGAAGATAGTAATAAGAGCACTTGTTTGTCTAGAAGTGGGATGGCTGTTAATGTGGTGCATTTTATCTGCTTTTATTGAGATGAAGCAGGCAGAAATTAAGGAGGAGGAGCCAGCACCAAATATTCCCACTCCATCCCAAGCCCGTACTACCAAAGGTCATGGGAACCTTCCTCTTTTCTCCTTGTATGCCTGTGCATGTACACACAGCATGTAAGTGTCCAAGGCCCTCAGTGATACTGCCAACAGCTGGGAATTGCCTGTGAGCAGTGAAGTCATTTACCACAGATCAATATAACAGTAATATCTCTGGAAGACCCTGGCCTCAGTTACCCCTTGTATGTTGTATCCCCAGCCAACACTAACTACATTCCCCGCTGCTTTCCCATGGCAATTCACCTTGCTCAGAGCTCTGCTTGTTTGCCCTAACCCCCTGCATCCCCTCGCTTCTTCTTAATCAAACTTTCATCTCTAGCTCATGCTCTGTGTCTCTTTATTTATTTCCTTTTCTGTCCTTCTCCTGAAGACTTGGGTCTCAGAAACTATCTTCTCTATGCTACTTTTTAAATTTTTTGTTGTCTTAACAGTTCTTCCTCCCTTCTCCATTCTCCTTTCTTCTCTCTTCTCCCCTCTCCTTCCCACATGTTACATCCCCCTGTATATGCAAGCTCATACTGCCTGAAAATAATCTCAAGAAGACTCAAGAAGTAGTGATAAAATACAGTCTGCAGGTGAATTTGCCATTTTAATATAGTTAACATCCCTCCCCTCCTTCAACTGTTCTGCAACTGCAGACTGCAGGCTGCTGAGATTAGTGGCATAAAATCCTACCAGGATATTGACATAACCTATAAGCCAGGAAGTTGTTTTAATCAAACCCAGCATCCCTTTTGTAATGCTGGACTTAGAAATACAAGGACAGCAGTTTTGAGAGCAGTTGAGAAATAAGTGTTTAAAGAGTGGGTGTTTGAAAACCTGTTTTTTTAATACTATTTCAATACCTTATGATCAAAATTGCAGGATTTTTTCTTTCCCTACTGAGTCCTAGCCCATACAGAATAGTCAGAGTATTGGTGCTGGAGAGGTGATAGAAAGGAATTTGATTGAAATGCTGGTTATTAAGAAATGCTATTATCCAGTAAAAGTGTCAGAGGGCCTCAATCCAAGAGGCATAGATGATTACTGTGGATGAATTCTTAGTCCTTGGAGGCCAGGTGGGGGGGCACAATTGTTGTGTTTGTCCCCCACCCCCAGTAAAACTTAGAGCAGCCTTGGAGGAGCCATCCATAAAAAAAATGTGTGTTCTGTTCTTTGGAAAGCAGAGAACCAAAGAAAGAATAGAAGATACCCCAAATTATTTGTCAGTCTCTAACTCCACCTCTCTTTGTTTCCCTCCCTCTGAAACCCACATAGAGCAGTTTGTATGTTATGGTGATGAGAGACAAGGGGAGATTTCTGTCCCCAGCTGGTGATCGGTTTATGCACTGAACTATGAGGATTGATAGCACTTGTCACTAATAGCCCAGCTAATATAGCTGCAGATGCTACATTTAATCATATAAACTGTGAGGCACAATTGCAGAACAAGGGCCTCTGGTCTACACCACTGGAAAAAGAAGTGGAGCAGATTCTGAAAGGGCTGGTGGAGAATTGCAATGGTCCTGCACCCCTGTGACAGGGAAAAAGAGGATGTGTCCTGCTTCTGCATAACGCTGTCTGCAGGAATATGTGTCCATGCAAATGTGTAATTTACTAAGTGCACATGAGGGAACAAAATGAAAGGATCTTGTGCATGATATCAAGAGTACGTGCGGGAGAAAGCAGGGAGCTCTGCTGCATGTAGAAGAAATGAAGGGAGTGGTTGGGGTAGGAGGATGTGCCCCGGCACATTTGGCTGTCTTTCATAGCACCATATTCCTGACAGCTTTGTCGTGATAGCTGCAGCCAAAAGGAGTCAGGGCATTTGAGAAGATGTGGTGCTGTCCAGCAGCACAGCTGCATAAAGCAGGGAGCAGCTTCCATGCAACTAAGACCAGAGCCCTGCAGCAAGGATTCTGTAGTGCAGTGAGGATAAGTTAGGGAGAAAAAAGGGAAGGTTTGGGCTTCTTATGGCCCCCATCATCAAATGGCAGCCTCAATCCCCTTCCGCTTTCCAGGAGAGTTTGAAACCAGGTGTTAGAGATTTTCAGCCATTAATGAGAGATCTTCTCCCACCTGCCAAATGTGTTGTGTCACAGATGTGCATGAGGCTGCGTGGATGCAGGCACCATGCAACACTTGGGAGGCAAATGATACTCTCTACTTCAGTCCTCCACATGCAAGACCACAGACACACCCCTGTGCTCATCCTCTCGCCCTCTCCCCTGCCTGCCAGCCCTCCTCCCTGCACATCCTCACCTTAAGGCTCACCTTAATGCTTCCTCATACTTCCAGCCCCACACCCATTATTCCAAATGGTTTTTTCCACCACCCGTACACATGCACACACACATGCAGAGTCTAATCCCCAGGCACCCTTTCACCCACCTGCATTTCCTCTTGCATCCCCACAGTTTTTGGCACTGCTTTGCTTACGATGCTCGGCAGCTCTTGCCCACACACCCAGCTGGTACTCGCTCGTGCTCACCAGGCTGTCGTGTTCTCTGTCTCTGAATGCCCAGTGCTGTAACCAAGCTGTTACTTGTTCAGTTCAGTCATGTGTGTGTCCTGTCAGACACACATCTGCAGTCAAGTGGCCCAGAACAAGACCAGCATGTATCAGGGTTAAAAATGAACATGCCGGGAACATCCCTCTTCTCTGAACTCACACCCTGATATCATATGCCCCAAGGGGATCAGTTTGTGGTGTAAAGAAAGCTGTTTGTGGTTTTCATTGAAGGAGAGCATAGGGGAGGAAAGTCCAGCCCAACACCTAGCCCTTCAAATGAAGTGACTTGTCAAGTATGCAACTGTGGCAGGGATTTGAGAAGCAGTAAATATAGCAGCACTCACTTCCACTGACAACCTGTCATGTGCTTGAAACATAAATAGTGGTGGAGACAAATCACTGCTGTTTTCCTATTAAGCTTTGGCCCACTAGCCCTCTAGCTTGCCAGCAGCATTTCTACCTGGCCTGCTTGTGTGCCTTGTCTCAGGGACAGATGTGCCTCTCCGTTACAGGCTTTGGGAGAGTCAGGACAGGAATTATCATGCTGTTATTTCCTAGGTGTCCTTGGTGTCTGGGTACTTGCTCCTCAGCTGATGGATTTCTCACTCGTGCTGTGTGCTGCTGGCACCTCCTACTTACACCCAAGGTTGGGGAAACATGGACCCTGTCCTTAGAGGGCTTATGGTTTTCACCCCTGCCCCTGGTTTCTGCCACGTAGACTGGCAAGGTCACACCGATGGAGTAAATGAGGCACTGATTTGAATAAAGGAGTAGAGGTGAAGTTTTCCTATGCACCTGAGTGATTTGCAGGCACAAATGCCATTGAAAGCCACTAGGTCTTGTCCTGTTAAAGCATTTAGTGGCTTTTGGAAACCCTGCTTTCAAATATCAATTATTATATAACCATTTAATAAAACATGCCATCAGAAGCTGACATTAATCTTTACAGAGATGAGACATCCCTTAGTGCTTTAAACTAAGGAACCAGGGATTCAGCACATTTCGCCTTCTTCCCTCTCTCTTATCAGTTTTGATTCCTCTTCCCCTCTCTCCTCAAGGAAGATGAAATCATGCCAGTGATTAAGGTGGCCTGCTCTGTGCTGTTTAATTAGAACAACTGCTGTTTCAGTTCCAGTGAAAGTCTCACAGGTGTGCAGCAGCAAAGGCACTCTAATGAGACCCCTGCCTCTCCAGGAGCTTGGCGGAAAGGAGCCAAAGAGTCCTCAGCATAAAACGGATGGTTTTTCATGCTTTCTTGCCTCTTTTGGCTGACTTGGGCTCCTGTTGGAGCAGGACGTTTCCACAGGAATCAAATGTGTTTGGGGAGTCGAGAGAGGAGAAATAAATGGATTCCTGTCCTTGATAATAATAGGGGGATTCAGAGAGGTGAAGCCCAGTGAGACACTTTTGAGTTACATGATTGGCCATGGTCGTCTCATGCCAGCACTGTTACAGTTGTTGGAAATTTTATGCAATCATCAGAACAAGTATTAAAGAGATGGGCTGAAGGCAATGAAATATCTTTTAGGTTTGTCCCCAGACCCTTTCCTAAACTTATGGGGTAAGCTGTAAGAAGCCAGAAAGGAGTTGTTTTGAAGCTGTTTCTTCTACTTACAGTTTTCTGCCTTCTCCCTTCCTGGTGACCCCCCTCTTTTTCCCATATCCCTGGGAGAGAAACCCTGCTTCACAGCCATGATTTCCAAGAATGCTGATGGCCAACAGCTGCACTACCAATGGTAGTAGATGGATCAGGGAGCTACAAGAACTCAAAATCAGGGTCTGTATTTCCTCTCTGCTTGCCTCTCCTGTAGGACTGTACAAGATGCAATATTAGGCACTGAGCAAATGCCTTCCTTCTCCTTCGCAGCCAGTGCCTGACAAGTTTGAGAGAGAGAGACTCTTTATTCTTTGGAAAGCAAGGGAGTGGCTAAATACATAAGAATTAAATATCCTGGACTGAAGAAATCATTTATCTGGACTGCTATCACTATGAATCAACAGCAGACACCTCAGATGATAGTATCACAGGAGCCAGCCCAATTGATCAAAAGTCTCTGCAAGTGTGTGAGCCCAAACAATCCCTTCCCAGCCCACCCCACCCTGCCTCAAACCTCTGTGATTCTCACACCTCGATACCTGGCAATACTTGATGCCTGCTCAGTCCTGAATCCAGCCAGTTAGTCTCATCTCCTGATCCCTTGTTGTGCTCCCCACAAAGTATTCCCTTTTCTTCTTCTGCCAGGAGCATATACGGGGAATGGTGTCAGGCAATTACTATGCTGGATCTAATTGAGAAACATTGCAGCAAGGAGAGGGGTCAACAGAAAAGCAAACAAACTGATTTTTCAAGAAGCTAATCCACCTATATAAATATTGGCACCAGGCATGACAACACACTGCCTTGTTTTTGAAAGGGTAAATCTTGCTAAGGGGTGGCTTAACTCTTTGACCTCATTTCCTCAGTCGAAAACTACAGCAGTTTAAAAGATCAGTGGCTAGATCCAGGCTGTTACAGAAATCCCAGTCTTTAGGTTTTATTTGTGAACTCGGTTTTCACAGTAGCCTCACCGAAAACAGGGATGAACTACAGGAGTTGCCATCTTGCAGAAGGACGGGAGATTCAGGGGCCATGCTATCTGGTGACGAAATGTTTGGCTCCAGCATGAAGAGAAAGAGCCACAGCAATGCCTAAGCCTCTGAGTTAATGCTCTTTCCCATTTCAAGTAAATTTGTGCCAATTTGTAATTTCTCAAGCCTTCTTCTGAGTTTCAAACATATAAGAATAGAATTCTATGGGCTAAGTTGAATCATTGAGGAGGAGGGGATTGTCAAGTTTTTTTGTTTTTAATTTTGAGTTAGGTTGAAGTTCTGGTTTCATCTTTACCCTCTCATCCCAAGAAATATGAGTGGGCATGGGACAGAAGGGAACGAGCACCTTATATTTGAAAACGGGAACATTCTGGTGGACACCCATGAAAGCAAGCCACATGATTCTTGCACAATAGTATACTGAGCATGTTTTGTGCTGCATAAGACACAAGAGACTTTGTAAAGAAGATAACAAGGATTTTTAAAGATGCCACCAAACACAGACCAACCCTGTAGTTCCTAGACTGAGAGACTGGCACAGTCAGTACCAGTGAGTGCCATCACACAAGGTTTCTCTAAAGTCTGGGGCTGACATAATGATTTGTGGAATTAAACTAGGGACTGCATTGCAGTCCATCCCTGCTCTTCACTTGCAGGACAGAAATTATACAGTTCAGTCAGGCTTCTTGCCCCAGAAGGGACTTGTTGCTGTCAGTCTTTTCTTTAGTCTTGTGTTTGTGAAGAGGAACTTGTCTTCACACTGTGTAACAATGATAGCACAAGTGCATTGTCCAAAATAAGAAAACTTGTAGTAAAAGGAGTACATGAGGCTGAATGAAAGGAAACCATCTGACAGAGTCACTAGAGACTGTAGCAGTTGACTGCTTGGTGTTGTATTTTATGCCTTTCATAAGTGTCCACGACATGCAAGAAAACTCAGTCCCCTGCATCAGCTCTCAGCTTGCATTACCATCTTGTGCTTCGCACAGGGGGAAACAAAGACCTATTGATTACACACCCACACCCCCACAAACACACCCTGACTCTCCTCTTCCAGGGGCAGCTGCTGGCCCATCCTCTTCTTGTAGGTGGTGGAGGAAGAGGGCACAGGTTCCCGCAGTGCTTACCACACTGCTGGGAGTGAGATTGGTGTGCTGCCATCCGTGTGTGCACATCGAACAACTCCTGTGCCTGAGCTGTGATTCTTTGTCTGACCTTCTGTTTTCATCCTGCATTAGCTGCTCCAGCTCTGTCCTCACAGCCCTAATGAGTTACCAACTCCTGCCTTCCTGAGGCTCTCAAAGCTATGGTGACATCTCATTGATTCATCTAGCTGATGATGCCTCCCACCTCATGTTGTTTTAAAGTACCCTTCAAAAGGCAGCAGGGAAAAATTTTGTGATGCAGAAACGGTGCAACTATTGGTTTGTTCATGTTTATATGTCATTTTCTTGGCAGTAAAATTAAGGCTTGGTGTTTGGTAGCATAGTCATGACAACTTGCGTTGCAGTATGCAACACTTAGGGAGTATAATATTGTAGTTGTGACATTACATGACTTAATTTACCTCATGGTTCATAATTTACTTTATACATTGGCATCACAGCCAAGTTCTTTTCAAGAGCAATTAATCTATCCAAAAAATGCTGTTTGTGTTCATTAAAAAAGTGTTAACAAATTCGGGCTAAATTCAGTAAGTAATATCGAAAAAAAAAAGTGATCTTCTTCAACATGAAATCATCTGATTTAAGTTATATCTCAAGTTGAGGCAGACCATTAATTCCTTCTTCTAGTTCAGCAAAAAGAAGAAGAAAACCACTGGTCAAACAGAAGGCTTTGACCTGAATCGGGTCTGGATTTTTTTTCAGGGTATGGTTCCCTTTCTTTCTGGTGTTCACAGGTGGATTTTGAATGGAAAATCTAATCAGCTGTCGAGATGGAGTAGTATATTGCACACCTGCTCTGTGCCCCGGCTCGGGGTTGTGTGTGAGAGAGTGTGATGACCCTTAGTGGTCGTTTATGAAAAAGAGGAGTGGAAGTTCAGAGATACAGCTGATCTGCTGAGGCTGCCTCAAGTAGATGACCCCCACTGACACGCACCCACAGCCGGGATGCAAACTGCATCTGAGCTGTCAGATTTTGGCTTCCAGCTCCTGGGCAGAACCGTCAGCGATGGGCAAGTCATCCCAAGTGGTTTGGTCAGTGCTGTCCCAAGAGAGAGAGCACAGAGACATTGTTCAGTCTGGGGAAGGTGCCCTCAACCCGGAGGGTTTTATTTGTGTGCAGGATGTGTGGAGTTTGAGAAGAAAGAGCCCATGAAAATCACAGGCTCTCTTAACCCTGGTCATGCCAGCAGCTATTTGTGTTCCCCCCTCCAGGGAGCTCCTCAGGTGCTGTCCCTGGCTCAGGAGGCAGGGCAGGCAGTTTTGCACATAAGGTGCAAATGTGATTGCTGATGAGCAAGGTCCTGGTGAATGCCAGGGGAATCCATGCCAGAGTGTTTCCTCCCAGTCTGACTCATTCTCATTCATGAAGCCAGAGCCAGGCCAGAGCCCTCCCTGGAACTGCACTAGTTTTTTGGTTTATGTGTAATAGCTACAGACCTGAGGGCATGGGAGGCATGAGGCCAGCTTAAACAATAAATACCCTGCTGTGCCTTGCTGCTTAAACAGAGTAATTACTGCCTTACTACATGTGACCCCTCTGTTCCTGTCCCTCTGGCAGTTGTTATTTCATGGCTCCCTTTACACAAGGGATGGCTGTGCCTCTCTCCCAGCTGTACATCTCTCTGTCTGCCACTGTCTCACCTCCCGTCTTTCTCACTCGCTCTCAGTGCGTTTCTCTTTGACAGTAGCTGACTACCATTTTCTCTTTTTCTCAGTCACTGAAGAATCTCAATCTTTTTGCATTTCTCTCTCCCAGACATTGTCCCTCTCTTCATTCTCCCTCTGTTTTTTCTCCACCTATTTTTGTCTTGTCTCAAGCTTTCCCCACTTTCACCACTTCCTATGCTACTCTAGGTTTTTTGCCTTCCTTCCTCGCTGTAGCATTGTAGCACTAGCTGTCCCTTTGCTTATCCACCATCTGCTTCTCTCTACTGATCTCTTTGCTAAAAGCAAGCCTCTTCAGCTAAGGAATGGGAAAAAATGCCAAGCTCATTGGAATCTGTGATGGCTGAGGAGACAGAGACTGATAAATGAAAACTTCAAAGTTTTGAATTAAAAAAAAAAAACTTCAGCTGGAGGTGAAACAAAAAAATCATGTCAAAGGCTCCCTTAGCTATTTTTGTCTTTCAGAAGCCTGTTCCTAGGGAATCGAAGGTGCAGAGGGAAGGAGGAAAGTTAGGTGAGCAAAACCTCAAACATTAAATGGAGAGTGCAGAGACAACAAAACCTGCAGTTCAGCAATAGAAGTTGCTACACACAAAAAACTTCAAATGGCATCCATTGATTTCCAATCTTCTTTATCTCCTTGCATCTTGTTTTAGGCCCAGCAAAGATGCATAACCCATTCTGCTCTCCTTTTTTCACAACTACAAAGATGCTTGGAGGGAAAACAAACATAGGAGCAGGGTGGCTGATCTCTTTCTCCACATGTTAAGTGCAAACAGATACTTTCAGCAGATCTGAATTTCAGTTTCATTTAGGACCACAGCAGTGTTAAAAAAAAAATAAGAGAACCAAAGTAATCTCTGCACAAGAAGAAGCCCAGTGCTGGATGCACGGACAGGAGAGGAGATTAAACAAAATGTGGCTGCCACCTCTGGAGATCAGCTCCCCCTTTGGAGATGTAAGAAACTAGGGCATGAAGGGAAAGGCCTCTCTGGTAGAGCACGTGACTGAATGCATTGCTGGCCCTGACTACCTGAAAGAGCTGTCTGCACACAGTACAAGTGGGATTTTGTCTGGGTGTGTGTCATTTGTAGAAAGGAAGCATTTAGCCTTTGAGGAAGGAGTGATGGTGTGTGGCAGTGCAAGGGGCCGTTCGGGCAGAGGTGAGAAGGGCCCATAAATGCCTGAGGAACGTCTCAGTCTGTGTTTCTGCACACACAGGAGGATTTATAGATGTAAAACCAAACAAAATACATAGTATCTAAAACACAGGTTATTGTGTGTATATATATATATATATATCTATATATATCTCGTATCTAAAGGAGAGCACAGGCAGGTGTGCACACCAACAAGGACAATATGCAGAGCCAACGGGGCTATTTCCAGAGGGTAGGGGGAGAGGAGGGCTGCTTGCCAGCAGGCTAGCACAGCCAAGCAGATTTGCTGTTCAGCCTCATTATTTACTGGGTCCAATTAGGAAGCCAGTGGGTAGGAAATGTGGCTGAGGCAAGCAGGCCTTCAAAGCCTTCCTCCTGCACACATCAAAGCTGCTGCCGCAGATCCCTCTGCAAAAAAGGCTCTGCCAGCTCCAAGCAGCAGCAGCCGCCTGGCTCGCGCTGCTCAGGGTCGTTCCCTCTTGGTGTGATTGTCAAGCCTCCCAGGCTCGTGCTCTCTCTATCTCCAGCCTCCAGAGCAGAAAGCTTCTCTTTCTGATTTACTGGGACAGAGTTAAGGAGCTACAGCTTGGCAAGATGGTGCTTAATGCCGCTGTAGCAACAAACCGAGCTAACTATGAACATATGAAAGGCAAAAAACCTGCAGGGAAGCAGGTTGCCTGAAGTCATGCAAGGGGATGGTTTGGGATGAGAAGAGCTGCATCGAGTGAGAAGTCATCCCCCTAGGGAAACCTGAGAGGACCCTCACTGGGAAAAGGCTGTACTGAACCAGGCAGAACAGCCAGGAGACAACCCTTGTCAGCAAGGAAGCTTTGGCAGTAGGGTCAGAATTTCATCCCTTGATAATTTGCTCAAGGCAAGTGTCTTCTCTTAATGGGAATGGAGTGGCTCACTTGCCAGGAGCTGGCAGTCCCTCTTTCACCTAATAGAATACGTTCATTATTATTGGTACCAAAGAGCATTGTCCAAGCCTTCTCCCTCCCCGCGTTGATAAACTGCATAGTGACAACCATCAGTTCCCTGCCAAAGCCAGCTCCTGTGCAGAAACATTTGTAAATTTACTCGATGTATAAAGCTCTGTTCCTGCTGCCCCCACCCCCTGTTTGCCTTAGAGGTTAGAGTTAATATGACTCACCTAATCTGGCTGCCAAAGTGAATTAGTGAAAACATCTCTACAGCTCTCTGCAAGATACCACAACCTGACGTTTCTCTAACACACTGTGATACATCTTTCCTCTCCCTGATCTGTACTACAACACCTCAACTTTATATAAATGCTTTTTGTTAGAAATGGTTAATGTGCTCTTAGAGGGGACAAGGCAGCAAGCAAAAGGGTCTGTCTTGAAAGTGAGAGCAGTTCAGTTCTTGTAGCAAAATGTTGATGCTCAGGGTCACCAGTGCAGGGACAAGAACAGTGCTACCACTTATTCAGCAAGAGACTGTCACAGAAACTTTCCCTGAAGTGTTAAGCTTATATCTGTATTCTAGAGCAGGAAAATGAGGAGCTGAATAGGGTTATTGATGTCTTTGACATGCCCTTTAGAACAGAAGTCCTGCCTTTCACTGATTTCCAGGGCACTCCACTGGGCAAGCCAGCAGCTCATCACGTCTTGGGAGGGGTTCTGTGTAGCTGTGAAAGCTCTCCTGCTGGACATGGTACACAGTACACTTCAAGTGCATGTATGTAGGCAGGGGAGAATCTCGAAAACATCTTCTCTTGGGAAAGTTATCTACACTTTTAGGTTACTTTGGAGCCCCATTTGATGCGGTTCTCTAACAGACAGACTTAACAGCACCTGTAATGTGGGTGCCACTCCATTAGAGCTGGTTAAGTCACCCTCAACCCTGTTTTCATTACGGTGACAGTCTTGTGACAAGGGCAAATTGCAGGAGAAGCAAGTCCCACTTGGAATGAACCCTGTGTATAAACAAGGAAGAATTGCAGAGCAAATGATTTGCAAAACAGAGGCAAATTACTTTTTAACCTTTTCTTTGTGAGTCTTTCCCTGATGTCTGATTAACCTTCCAGTCAACCAACTGACTACCAACTGGGAGTGCTGCTGTGAAAGGAGGGGAGTGTTGGTTGCTAGCTCAGTTTGGGGGTGGGATATTTAAAGTGCTTTGTTAGCAGGTAGCAATATGAGCAATATGCCATAAGAAGATCTGGGAATTAGGAGAGTTCCCAAATAGAAATGATCCCTGCTGTAGCAAAACCAGAAACAATGTGCTGCCTCTACAGACAGCAGCACGGTGCGGTAGTTGCAATGCAATCCTTCATCTGTGTTCAGCCCT
Source organism: Eulacestoma nigropectus (assembly GCA_013397775.1). NCBI lineage: Eukaryota > Metazoa > Chordata > Aves > Passeriformes > Eulacestoma > Eulacestoma nigropectus. Next base: position 200,106 of record VZTE01007283.1, on the reverse strand, counting down.
GGTAACACCTCATCTGAAATGCTGTGTTCAGTTTGGGGTATCACACTTCCAGAAAAATGTGAACTTGTCAGAGAGGTCTAAAAGCAAAGAACAAGAATGATCAAGGGCCTAAAAAAACCCTCACCTACAGAGGAAGGTTGAAAGACCCTGGCAATGTTCAGCCGAAAGAAAAAAAAGATGACAACTGAGGGAGGAACATAAGTGATTTAAAAGTTGATAAAAGGCTATTGCAGGGAAGGAGGGAATGATTTGTTCTTTTTGTCTGTAGTGGCTAAGACAAAAGTAATAGCTTTAAATTGCAGCAAGGGAGACTCAGGTCAAACTTCAGGGAAACTGCTCCAGTGGTAAGGACAGCAAAGCACAGGAACAGATTTTCAGGAGTGGCTGCAGAATCTCTGCCGCTGGAGGGCAGAGGATGGCTGTGTCCCTCACATGACTCATGTGTCCTGCTTTGAGACTCAGGAACGGATTAGATGGTGACTGAAGTCCCTTCCGCAGTGCTGTGACTCACCTAACTCTGCTCCTACAGGGGTTAGGATTCCCTAACATATTCATGAGTTCCAGCAATAAAAAACACCTATGAAAATCCCACCTTGCTTCCTTCTCCACTGGCTCTCCACAGCATCAGCCCCAGCGCAGAGCAGAGGACTGAGAGCCAAGTCCTGGCAGCAGGAGCCAACTCTGCCTCCTTCCCTTGTGCAATATGCTGCTGCCATGCAGGGAGGTCCTGCAGCAGACTGTTAGAGGATGCAAAAACCAAAGCAGTTGTAAATTTTAGACCAATGATATTTCCACTACCTGAACATCTGGTAGGAGCTGGGAAAAGGGACTGCTGATGAGCCCTGCTGGAAGAGAGGGGGAGCCTTGTCGTTACATGAGTTTAATAGGTACACTGCTGTTTTCATGCTGAGTCTCCATGACGGGGGTGGTTTTCCCCTAGAATGATTCTGAAAATTGCCTGTGAAAAAGAAAAATTAAAAAAAAGACAAAAATAATTATGTAAGGGACAGAGTTCTGAGCAGATTTTGAAGTTTCTAAAGTCCCTCTCTGATGCAGAAGGGAATTGCACACAGCTGGGGGCCAGGCTGACCTGTGCAAGTCTGTGCCTCTGGGGTGGGATTTTTTGCAGATGGCTCCATGGGAAGTTCAGCTCTGGAGACCAGACTTACCCACGGCTTTCATGCAGTGCCATAAGCCAAGGGGAACAGTAGGCACTATTTGAACTCCCTCTAAAGCTGTAAGCACTTCTTTGAAGTGGGCAGGGTTTCAGAAGTGCTCAGCACCTGTTGAGCAGAAAATATCTTTTGGGCAGCCAGTTTTTTGGAAAATCTGACCACTCTCTGAGGAACCTGAATGGGAGCTCTTGTGACCTGACTTTTTTTTCTTTTTTCAAATCTGGCTTTTACCCTTTGAGGGTTGGGAGATGCTTTCTCTAAACATACACAGGCACACAGCTGGGGCTTGTGGCTTCCCATGCTGCAGAGCAGTGCTCACAGCCCTCTGAGAGGAGGAAATGTGGCTCAGATTCTTTCCAGGAGGTGCCTTACTTTCCTTTCTGAAGGAATAGAGTAGATATACCAATCCTAATATTTCATGCTTTCCTGGCAACTTTCGTCCAACGAATCTAATGTGTTTTACATGGGTTAACCTCACTGCCCTGCTCTAACCAGGAGGTGATGGGAGAGGGGAGGCTATTTGCTGCAGTTCACGGAGGGAGAGCAAAGGAGCGACTCGCTCAAGGTCATACAGTGAACTAAAAGCAAGGCCACAGACCTCCCCCGATTCCTGCCCCCATCCATAACCCTGAGTGACCCTCAAGTCACTGTTTTCCAAAGTGTGTAAGTGAGGCAGCACAGTTTAAATGTGTCATTTCATATGTACAGTAGATCAGGGATGTGTGATGATTATTGGTCTCTGCAGATCAAATTACAGTTTGTTTCTCTCAGTTTGGCCGTGTTTAACGGTAGCTTGACGTGATCAATGGCACTTCAGGGTGGTGGTTGCTCTGAGAGACAGAAAGACATTTTTCACAGTTTTGCAGTGAAGAAAAGGGTGCTGACAACACACCAGCACATCTGAGGACCCAGCACATCAGCCACAGCATGACTAACCTCTGGTAGTACTCAGCCATCACACTAGTGAACTCAGTCTGATCTCATGTGGTAGAGATTTTGCTTCTTGGCCTGGGCAGCCTGTGAGATGCTATGTATTGTATCACCTGTATGCTGCCTTCCAGATTTTCAGTTTTCCATAATTAAATGAAATACTGATATCTTGCTGATATGGCTTCTGAAATAACTTTTAAATGTCTCATGACTGTTACTTGTTTGCAGAATCCGTATTGTGATTGTTCCTCCATAGCAATTTCCCAAATTTGAAAGCCTAACAGAACCACCCTCTGTATTCTCCTGTCCTACCAGGCAGAGAGTTTGAAGGTGAGGAGGAGTACCTGGAGATCCTGGGGATCACACGAGAGCAGTCGGGCAAGTACGAGTGCAAGGCTGCCAATGAAGTTGCCTCAGCAGACGTCAAGCAAGTCCGGGTCACTGTGAACTGTGAGTACATGGCAGCCGGGGCAGGGCAACGGGGAGAGCTTTGCCCACAGGCGGGGGTTACTTCAGGATAAACAGAGAAACATCTCTGGGTTTGGATTATGCAATCTGAAAAGGAGGGCGCTGAGAAAACTATCTGAAGTCAGACACTTGCCACAGGGTACAGTTTGTGCTTTAAACCTGGTAATATATAAGAAAAGGCTGGGGGAGGTGTGGCACAGAGAGACAGACAGAGAGGGAGACAGAGAAAGAAGAGCTGTGAGTTGCCCTGTCTCTCCCCTCCGAAATGCTGGCAATGCCTTGTTTTCACTCATTGATATTTGGGTGAACAGTAGCGTGAAGAGAAGCTTCACCAAGGCAGCAGGGAGAGATAAGGGAGGGCTCAGCTGGCTCAGAGCAAACACACGCCTGCCCGCACCCAGCCACATCAGCAGTGCCTACCCGGCTATCACAGCCAGGGCACGCAGGGTAGAGGCACGTGGTAATGACAGGGTGCAAAAACTTAACTTTTATGCTGGTTTCAGGTCACTAGTTTAAAGCTCTGTCTAAGAGACCCTCCATGCACCAGTGCAATACACAGAGGGGCTTTACTAAAGGATACAGCAATTCCCTAAAAGCACCAAGAGGCGTGGTCAGCTGTGGCTTACATCCACACCTGTGGAGTGGGGCATGGATCCCATTCCATATGTGCTTAGACAGATGTCCACTTCACTCTGCTGGTGTGCTCCTCTCACAGTAACACAAGATATTTCCAATTGATGTTACTCTTTAGTCCTACACGTGTATATGTCCACCTCCATGCTTGTATGGCTTATGTTTGGCACTTGAGTGATGTAAAGTGAGTTATTCCCATGTACCTGCTTTGTTTCCTTGCTTGGAGGCTCATAATTGTGCAGCAAGGATGGATGAATGGGAGGTATATCCTCTCCCAACCTTCTTCAGTTTAAATTGAGACTTAAACCAGAATATTAACTTAAATTGAAATTGGAGATGGCTACAGACATTTCTGGGTGCATATTCATGCTTGATTCACAGGTAGAACGGTCAGGGAGTGGGTTAGGGCAGAGAGCTGATGGCAGCGTTTCAGCCAGTACCATTAATTTGACTGTAGGTGATTATAGCACCTTTTAATACCATTCTTGTTCTTTGTCTTTTTCTTTACCTTGGTCCTTGTGGGCCATCACATCAGATCAACTTTTCTGTCTTGCTTAGAAATTGAGGTTATAGGCTCCCTGCAGTATCTTCCAAATCCACAATTTTTTATAGTTCCCTTAGAAATTGGGTGGCAGTGGCTTAATATCAGCTGCCTCATGGGCCAAAGTTGGCATTTATGTGAACTGTAGTAGCAGATTTTCTGCACTGGAAGTATAGAAGTGTCAAAAACAGCTGAGTTTATAAACTGGAGATGTTCCATGAGAACCAATTAATAGTTTCAAATATTTCTGTGAAACATAATTTCAATGGTGCTTTAATGTGTTTAAAACAGATTGTTTGTATAAAGTCAGAATGTTTGATTTTGATTTAGTTTTAATACATAATAACTATGCCACAGTAAGATCTTAAACATTTTAACCATTGGAATATATAAAAAAGTGATGTGATAGAGTATTGTAATATTAATATGTGGTGTAATTTGTAATGTAAGCAACTTAAAATTCCTTAAGGATAGATCTTTTCTTTTGAAAGAAAGGGAAATAAGTCTAAGAGATCATGAGGACAATGCAGGAAAAAAATCAGTCCTGTTTGGGGAATGAAAGCTAGATATTTGCATACAACTTTTCTTTTCCTGCTTTGTTAAACAAAACCACAAGCAACAGAAAGTGGGAAAAACCACAGTAAGTTTGAAAAACGGGGCCTGTCCAACCTCGGGAGCTTCCTGGCCATCTCTTATCATCTGCTATGGAGCACTGTTAGCTCGGCCTGCAGGAGAAAGCATCTCATTTTGCTTTGGTCTCACACTACCACCTTCAGGCTTCCCAAGTAATTGCCCTTGCACATCACAGACAGGGAAACTGAGGCCTGGGGAGAGTGGGAGGAAAACAGCTAAAGGCAACCACTGCTGGCTTCCCAGGCAGCAAATGGCTACACACAGAGCAGCTGATTTCTAAGTGCAATAGGCTGGTGTGTTTGGAACTACCACCTGCCCCTTGTCCCGGGAGAGCACTGCACCAGCTTTTTAAAGTGATGAAGATCGGGACTGCTCAGAGCAAGGGGCTGGGCTCCCCGGGAACAGGCTGGGGAGCAGATGCCTGCTGCGGTCATTTTCTAGGCCCATGGAAAGGTGCCTATTCATTCTGTGACTCGCCTCTTGTGCCGCATTCATGAAATGGAAAGGTTTGTCTTGCTGTAGACAGCAAGAAGATATACTGCTCAAATGAAAAAATCAAATAAGAATGGTTAAAAAATCACCTTCGCTATCCTTTTATTATCCCTCCTCCTTTTCAAATTAAAATATTTACATGAACCCACAGCCTTCGAATGTAGGATTCTATTTATGCACACTTATTAATATTTATGATGTTAAGAGGGTGCACTGCAATATCCCTAAAGCCCTGCATAAAATCCCGATTAAGGTCAGGGAAGGGATCATATTGAGATGGCTAATGTGTTCACAAACAAATTTCCTTCCATACATTCTCCAGACAGAATTGTTTTTTTTTTTTCCTTTGACTGACACAATCTGTTTTGCTTTTTTTTTTTTTTTTTTTTTTTTTTTTTTTTTTTTGGCCTTTCAGTTCTGGGACAGATACAGATGATGGAGTGTGTTTTATGGTAACTTGAGTCTCAGCAAAGTATCTGTCTGAGTCGCAGCCCTGTAATCTCAGGGTATGCAAGTATTAGTGATGAGAGACAAGGCATTTATTCCTTGATCCCTCTCAGCAGCCAGGTGGAAATAATTCTGCCTTTTAACATGTAAATCTTATCGCTTAATATTTTGAACATGAGTGGGATTGAAAATGCCAGTGCCTACCCTACCTGGTATCCAGCCAGTACTGAGACCAAGCTCCAGCAGAGCACACCGATATATTTTCCAAGTTTGGTCTGCCCATGGCACAACGCTTAGACTTCAAAGTAAGCAGAGGTGGGAGCACCTCTGCTGAGGGCAAACTTCGTGAAGTGTAGTCACAAGCACGCCCTTCTGGAGCTTGTCACAAAGCACAATGTCCAGGAAGGTTTGATCAGGATTTGTAACCTTGGACACCTAAAGGAAGTGTCTCAACATTGGCTCTCAGAGTTGCACTCACAGCTTCTGCTAAAGTTCTTCTCTTTTAAGCCATGAATGTATTTCTGTTTCATGCATGTTGCCTCAGTCCTTTCTTATTATAGTTTTGGCATTAGACAAGGAGTTTGTATGGAAAATAGTTTTCATGCTAGTGTTAAATTCCTTCTTTATTCCTTTGCTTTTGCTCTCTTCCTTTACCCTTGAGGAAGTCTTTCTCTCATCTTCTCCTCTCTAATAAGCCATGTGAACTAGACATTCATAGGTAAATATTCATAAATTGCTGAAGTCCATCATTAACCTTAACTCTGCCTGTGTATGCCCATGCATTTATGACAGAACTTTACTCAGCAGTGCTGAAGAGAAGCACATGTAAGGAGTGCTGCTAATGTTGTACATTAGAGAGAGTTCAAAGAGCAGTGTTCTGCAGAGGAGCAGGGGGGAACATGTGCCACAGCAAGCAGCTGCTCTGGGCCTCCAGTAGCCAGAGCAGTTTGCATGAGGCAGCCAGCCCTGACAGTTTCACTGTTTTGTTCCACCTGGAAGTGTGTGGATTGACCTTGTGCTTCCTTCCTGCAGACCCTCCCACCATCACAGAGTCCAAGAGCAATGAAGCGGCCACGGGACGACAAGCCTTACTGCGGTGCGAGGCATCAGCGGTGCCCACGCCTGATTTCGAGTGGTACAGAGATGATACCAGGTAAGGCCTTTAGCTCGCCTCTTCCCTCCTCTCTTTTTCAATCCACTGAAAAGGGGTTCCTGTCATCCTCCCCAACTCCTCTCAAACAACTTGCTCTTTACAATCCATTTGAGTCACAATGTCCCATCAGACTCGGCAGAGCCAGCATGGTCGTGGCTGGAGGAGGCAATTCCTCTCTGCGCTGGAGATGATGGAAGTGCAGACGATGGAGCTCTTGCCTTGAAGTCAATTATGGGCCAATACCCGATTAATACAATGTTCATGTGTTAAGCAGCCCATGATACAGACCAAAAAGTAGATAGTGTTGGTCTTCAATTAGGTAATGCTGCTCTAGGTGTATTCTTCTAGGAGAAGGAGCTGCTGAGGCCTGAGGTTCCCCCACCTGTCTGACCTGAGCCTCTCAGTCTTGCATACGAGAATAAATGAGAAGAGAAGAAGGATCTGTCCTTTCTACCTGAGCATTTATCTGGGATTAAGAAGGTTATGTTATTACCCTACATTTTGGGGTAGCCAGCCCTGAACAGGATGCCCAGGTCCAGGGGTGACTCAGCATTGGTATATGCACATATTGTGAATCAGTGTGTTTCACTAAGAGTATTTTGTTCAAGTACAGACTAGCCTTCAGCTGGCCATGGTGTGTTCATTTCCAGAGTGACCCGCTGCTGGGTAAATGCTTCCTCCCTTTCCCTTGTCTTTCCTTGGTTCTCCACTGCTTTACCAGTGGCATTTCATCCTACTGAACTCCTACGTTCCTTTCATTCCCTCTTCCTTTTTTCCATCCATGCCTTCTTTGGTCTCTTTCCTCCCACACCTCCTCCCTGCTTCCCTCTAGCCTCACCTGCCAGCTGGGCTGAATGACTTTGGTTTGCTGTGTGCTGGGGAGGGATTTCCATCCCAGTACACCGCTGCCATTGCACTACACACATCTTCTCCTGTCTTCCCAGGATAAACAGCGCCAATGGTCTGGAGATAAAGAGCACGGGGACCCAGTCTCTGCTGATGGTGGCCAACGTCACTGAGGAACACTACGGGAACTACACCTGTGTGGCTGCCAACAAGCTGGGAGTCACAAATGCCAGCCTATACCTTTACAGTAAGTACAGGAGAGGGTGAAGGGAGGCTCTCGCAAAGACACAGCTGTGTAGGAAGCACCTGGTGGCCAAAACTCAGGAAGGCATCTACTTGAGAACCCAGCCCACTCAAACCTCCAGCCATGACCTGGCTTGCAGCACTCTGCTTCGGATACCTACGTGTTCATACTTGCCTTGAAACACAAACACAGCCAAATTGAAAGGTTTACAGTCAGGCCCTTTGATTGACTGGCTTTGCTGAAGACAGATTTTGTTAAAATAATAAAAATGTGTTTGTTTTAAAGCTGGAAACAAAAAACCCTTTAGAATGACAGCCCCTTTAATAAGTAGACAGAAGGCCAGGGCTCGGAGGATCCATGACAGCTGAGAAATGACAAGTAATTCAGAGAGATGGAGAGAACTAACCACCAAGCCTGAGGAGAACAAGACAGAGTCAAGAAAAAGAGAAATTGGTTTGAAACTGGAAGGGACAGAAATGAGAAAAGACAGAATGATTTTAAAGGGACATACCACAGGGAACATGGGAGGAAAGGTAATCAACAGATGAAACACGGAATAAGGTTCTTTGGATCTCATTCTGCTACCTTTCAGTTCCTGAGTTTGTCTTAGTAAGTACAAACAGACAGAAGCTGGGACTAGACCTAGCTCTAGAGCAGAGTTATCTGCTGGTTCTGAATTTTGCAGCTGATTCAAACCTGACCCTAAACAGAGCCCCTGCCCCTCACCTACCATCCACACACAAATACAAACAGTGGTGTATTCAAAATGCAGTTCCCAATTCCAGGTCTAAAACCTGGGCTAGACTTGGCCCACATGTTATTGGCATCAGAGATAGACTGCAGCAAAATGACCCACTCACACAAATGGACACGTAGACACAAAAGTGACTGATGGCAGTGTTCCTCTGACAGTCCCAAATTGAATTAAAACACTCATGCCGTGACCTGCATGTCCTTTTAAACAGGAAAAAAAAAAAAAAAAGGCTGTGTAAAGCAGTCACTATGGGATGCAGTTTAGTCTAGTTTCTGCTCTGTATGGTCAGATTAATGAAACCACCAAAAAAACCAAAGTTATGGTTTGGTTATTTTTAACAGATGTAGTGCAAAAGGATAAATCCATGTGCATTCTTTGTTCGGCACCTTTGGATTTATTTCATGGCAGTTTGAATTTTTGCAAATTTGGGTATATTTTGTGGCAGTTATTTTCTAAAGAACAGATATTATCATAAAAGAACATATATTTGATTTCCTGTAGCATTGCATCGCACAAAGCAAATTTCTACTTTGAAAGTCTTCGCCCTGGTCTTGTGACTGTCATGAGATTAAAAAAAAATCCTCAGGCAGCAATCTGGAACACAATTTTCAAATACTCCAGATTTGTTCTTGCTGATATTAATATAATTCTAAGTTTAGAATCCATTATTTGTGACTGAATTCTAAATTTGGCCCTCTCTGTTGGTTCCTGTTCCACAGATGAACTGAAATGCATCACTGAAACAAAATATAAGATGAAATTCAATAATGTATATATGCACATATGATTTTAGCTGGGGGGTTAGTTTTGCTAGAGAAGCATTTTGCATGACTTCAGAACTTCACCTCAGAGGATCTCAAAGGATTTGCTAGCAATGAATATTTTAATATCACAAGCCATTTAAAAATGGGTGAGTGTTGTTAGCACCATTTTGCAGTAGGAAGTGAAGGTACAGAGTGAAGAAGTGGTTTACCCATGGTCATAAAATGAGTGGCAGAACCTGTGTGAGACCCAGGGAAACCTTGCAAAGTTGCTGTTAACTATTCCAGGAGGAAATGTGGACGCTCATAAAGATGACTTGCAACAGTGAGGATCCTATTTGAGCCCCCTTTTGACGTATATGAAGAACACTTTCCTTCTCTCAACCTGTTGGATTTTGTTTATAATTTTTTTAGAAATTCAAGGCCTGTTTATACTGGAGGACACTAGAGAACTTCACAAGAGCCAGGAGAATGGAGGTGCAGGAGCTGAGAGAGATTTGATGATTTTCAGTGACCTCTTTCTAACTTGTTTTTGTTGCTTGGTTAATCCCTACTTTTGCCATGTGCAATTGCTTCATATTGTTTCAGGAAATCTCTGTTCTTCTAGTTAGTGTGGAAGAGAGAAAGAGAGAGAAAAAAATAAATTCAGGCAGACTACAGCTAGTATTTTGAACTTTAAGAAATCAGGGGGGAAATGAGTGAAGGGAATCCACCTTCATAAAGATAAAGAAAGCAGCTGAAAAAACCTACAAGCCCAGATGGAAGAAATGCTGTAGTGATCACACAGTAGCTGAAATAATAGGTAATGCACATTCCCAGCCACACACCCAGACAGAAAAATAAAGCAGTGCCAAGTTTTTGAAAGGTACAGCAGATACTCAAATACTTGGGAGTGTTTTTCATCCCTAGAATCAGAGATTTTATTTTCTTTTTAAATAGAGAACAAGCTCACTGTAGGGCAACATCCCATTGGGGAGGTAAGTACAGTGACGGTTCCTCAGTGTCCCATTGCAGCACAAAAAAGAATGGCAGCAAGGAGTGAAGAAACAACCAGAGAGTTAATAATGAGGTACTGGCAGCTTCGCCTGAGGTGGAGGGCAGAGAGGGAGTGAGCGAAATGATATGAAAGAACAGTTTAGCAATAGAGAAAAATTGGTGGCTACCATTTCATGAAATCTCAGTCAGCACTGAAAAACTCTGAGAGAGACTGAGTGCCTTAGATGTCAATGTCATAGATAGAAGATGCATTAAAATACAAAAGCAGCTCCCTTGAGCTGTATGAATAGATAGCTAGTGATCATCCTTAAAGGATGTAGCAGCAGGATTGCCTGCTGTAGGTGGAGAGATTTATACCCCTCACTCCTGGAGACTGAGTTTACAACAACATAAATATGGCCCCACCAAAGGTTTAACTTACCCAGAAAACTGTCTCCAACAGCAAATATGGATGGAATATGTTTGTAGAGAGGGTACTCAGGTACAGTTTGATGATACAACTGGTATAATAGCTTGGTGACATTCATTCCCCCCCAGTCCTTTTGCTCATCCTCCTCTGTGCCACACAGTTTTGTTGTTTCGCTTATCCTGCCACTCAGTGGACAACCCACTGAGCCAGTCCAACCTGCTAAACCAGTGAACAGGTAACTGAGCTTTACTGCTCATCCCCCTAAAATGCCCCAAATGTTCTTTTTTGTTGTACTGAGCTGAACTAGTCCATGGCTGGGCTCAACAGGCACCAAAGCCCATGTAGGAGAGGAAGCTCTGTGACACATCTGTGGGTATGAGGAGCTGGGAGTGCTGCCTTGGGTGGCTACCTAGAAACAGAGACTAGACAGGAGTAAGGGAATAAAGGTGGATATTTATTTGAAAGGCCTTCAAAGGTACACCCTGGGGAGCCAAAGGCTGCATCCAAAATGGGCCCCAAGATGGACAACGAGTCACGAGTTCTTCACACGTTTATAGGTTTGGTTCATTTGCCTGTCAGCATAAATTCACCAATTAAAACTTTAGCTAATGATGTAATTTCTTCAATTTCTCCACCTCTCTAGAGGCCCTAGTTTACACCTTTGGGCCTAGGACAGCCTAAGTGTCCTTGAACAACAAGGTCGGAGAGGCTTTGTTATGTCTATCTGGCATAAGAGAGCAGCAGCTAACAGGCTACAAGAAACTTCAGAGTTACACACTAGGCAGCACAGGATTTAAAAATATAAAAGCTAGAACCTAAGGCATCAGGAGGCAGGACCATGTTTGGCAGCACTGGTGAGCCAGTAGGTTGATTAAGCTCTGCAGAGCCTGGAAGCAAAGTTTCTAACTCCCAAGCACAAAAAAAGGTGAGACCTAGGAAAGAGACAGTAACACACATCTCTGTGAAAATTACCTGACAGCAAGGCAGAGCCAGGGCTGCCATCACAGAGCAACAGAAATGAAAAGCAGTGACACAACTGAAGAGAAAGGGTTCTTCCTCCAAGTGTATTAGGCGGTAGGGAACATGTTTTCTTTTTGTTTTGCTCACCTGACAGAGTGCTATGAAAAGCATTATGAGTGGAAGTCACAATTTGCATGTTAACACATGCTACACAGAGGTATATATATCTATATATATACACAGATGTTTATGTATGTATGTGTATATATATGTACACATAGCAGATACACATTTGCTGGAGGAACACAGATACACAGGTTTAGGTGTAGGTGAGTATGTATACAGAAACATGCACTTGTGTGATGTGTAAGCAAACCCAGACACCCCTCCACAGGCACACAGAAGCAGGTGCAGTACCTGGTGCATTCTAGCAAAGCAGAGAAAAGAAAAAACAAGCTTTTCCAAATTAGTTGCCTTCTGCCTCATGCAGAGCTAGTCCGTCCCATAGGCTGAAACAGGAGACAGCAGCACAGTGCTGCACATCCTGATGCAGTCCTGCTGGCTCAGTTGTCTCAATTATAGGAGCTGCCACACCAGCAGGTCCCCTGCTGCATCCTCTGCACCCGTTGAGGAATTGGCAAACGCGGAGGTGAAGCAGAAGCTGGCAAGACAGTGCCAACTCGAGAAGCTTCAGGTGAAGGCCAGCAGTTTTGGTTGCAGCAAGGCACATTCCTAGGAGCTGGCATTAGCCTCTAACTTGTCATTATTTGTTAGCATCCTACCACAAGTGTGCACATGCTGACACCCCTCCTTCTGCTCTGCCCACGCTTTGTTGTGCCTGAGCATTTGGTTACGGTGGTGGCTGCTGGGGTTTGGAACCTTAACTGTGGCCAAAATCCCTTTTAGTGCACACCCCCTGTTTTCCAGGGCTGTCAATAACGGGGAGACTCAGGAGAGAGGAAAGTGGTTTGGGCTGACAGTCAGAGGGGGCAAGGCTGAGACACTGCTAATGAGCCAGGGTGGAGCAATAAAAGAAGCACACAGTGGGAGAGGGGAACAGAGATGGAGTCCTTGAATAGAAAGCAGCATGGTAATGAGGCCACAGTGCTTTGCTTTAACTGCTTATGCTGTGCAGCCTGCAGCCTGCTGTGCAGGAAGAAGGTAAAGGGGAGTTGAGTTATTTAACCAAACTAAATAACAAGGAAGTCTTGTCAGCACAAACAGCCTGCTTTCGCAGAACAATGGTCCCCTGTTGCTACATAAACACAGAGATCCAGGCTAGACTTGTATTTGATCTCCCTTGTGCCTGCTGTGGATTCAAACAACTCCATTACCACCGTGAGGGCAGGAGTTCTGCCAGTGTCATAGGGATGGGCCTGACCTGCTCAATCCTCATAAGCTCCAGTGAGACAGAAATTCACTCTTTGCATCAAGGATACTGTAGAAAGAGCATTAGCCTCCAAATAGCTGGGCCTAGGTGATCAGAGAATAATAGTGGACTACTGATTTATCCTGCCAAGCTCTGTGTCCATCAGCTGTGATCTTAGCAGGTAAGCCAGGAGACAGCTCATTGCCCCAGGCCTACCAGCTGTTGCAGCTAAATGTCTACCTATGGATCAGTCCATGGCTAGGAACTCTCAGTCAGTAAAAGGTATACAGCAAGCTCTGAAGGCAGTGGAAAGAGACCCAGTGATAATAGTCAAGCCTGGGGACCTTGTATTCTTGGTTTTGTGCCTGGCTCTGCCAACAGCTCAGCATTTGACCTTGGGCAAATTGCTTCCTTGCTCTGTGCATCACGTGCACTATCTGTGAAGCAGAATTGACACTACTGGTAGCCTCAGACAGAGGTCTCTGATGCTGGTTTCCCTCAGTGTCAGTGCAATTCTTTTGGGATCCTTTTGTGGAAGAAGCAAACCATCAAGCCAGCTGTGACGTGTATCAAAGTCCTGCTGTGACGTATAACGAGGACACATTATAAAAACCCTATAAAAAAGACACCAGGCTCTGTGTACAACTGGAAGATGATGAGTCTGCAAAAACTCTGTTCCTCTCAGAGGACAAAAACTAAAGAAGCAGAGTGCCCTTGAGGATTCACCGGGGTGACTGCTCCCATGCACAGATCCTCAAGGGACCTGTCATTGGCAAGAAATCCATTGTGGAGAAGGTTCTGGGGAGGCAACAACTACCCATGGAGGACTTCCACAACTCGCCTCTCTGCCAAGACTAGCTGCCAGACAGAGGTGTAGCTAAGAGAAGCTGTAGAGTGATAACATGAGTGGTCTTGAAAGTCAGAGGGAAGATACGGCCCATCAACTCCAATTACCTTCACTGCAGGTGCTTAATCCCTCTTGCTGTTTGGCTATTATTTGTTTAGTTTTTCAAATTACTTCTCTCTGACTCCCAGTCCCGGGGGATGTTGATATGTATTAGGCATGTTGCTAGCAAAATGTTCGGTATATGAAACCTACTCTAGTTCATTTAATTTGGGGATGGACAACTCCATCAGGTTTGTATCTGCTGCTTGCTTGGTGTGAAAAGTGGCTTGTCCTTTTCTCCTGCATGTTGCTTATTGTTTTTTTTCCCCCCTTAGAACGAGTTTTACCCACACTCCCCAATCCTTTTCCAGGTCAGTATATGTTTTATGTTGAAGTAGCTCTTTAGCCGGGTCATTCTCCGTCATCCTGACAAATGCTCAGAGCTAGGCATGGGCAAAGCAGCTCAGAAATGTAGGAAAATAAGGGCTTTCCCTTCTCATTTATGTGTCATTTTGTCTTTTCTGCTCACCTTTCTCATCCTTCCCTTTCCCCCCTCTCTCTTCAAAAAACCAGTCAACTGAACAGCAACAACCTTTAACCAAGCTTTGAGCCATGACATTGTGTTGTCACCCAGGTCTGGACAGTCTTTAGTGGGGTTCAATCTCCCTGCAGACCTACCCCTAAAACAAATTCCCATCCTAAGCCCTCTTCGCCCACTTGTTCAGATTTGGATCAAAAGCATAAGCAGACCTAAATCTTTGCAGAGATGGTGGAAAGGACAAGGGGAAAACTAAATATTGAAACACTGCTAGAAGGTTTTTTTCACTCTAGTTGAGCATCCTATCATCCACCATGAAACACTTTGTTTTTTCATGCTTTTGTCCCACCTCTCCAACTCTTCCAGTCCCATAGCTCTAAACCTGAGGCAGAGAGCATGAAAAGAGGCACATGGTGAGGTGTTACTGTCTGCTTTATTCCAAAAGGGAAGAAGGTATGAAGGCAAAACAGGATCTGGGTGTTTTTTCTGTCCCTGTGCTGCCCACTCATTCCTCGGGTGCAGGCAGCATGGTCCCAACATCCATATGAGATTTGGTGCTTGGTTGTGATCTTTTCATTTGGAAAAAGCACAGAGGCCAGGCACACCCAGAAAGCAGGCTACAGCATTTGAAAGCGGTGTTTGAAACTAAATCAACAATAAGGCAGCACGTTCCTGTGTTCACTGAAAATATCTTGGCCTACAGCTCCTCAGTATCTTTGCTTTACTGCCGTATGAGGAAGATGCACACAACTTATGGGTTGCTCAGAGACCTAAATTGTTAATGTCTGCACAGAGCTTTGGGATAGAGTGTTATTAGGAACCCATGTTGTTTTGCAAAGGAGCACCTGCTTGAACAAAGCACCTGCAGGTACTCCCATGAAAAGAACAATAAGTGCTGGGTGTTACACATGCTCCGTTTAACTACTCTGCCGTTTTCAAATCAAGCTCTGCTCTTGGCAACTTATTCAGGCTCAGGATGTAGTCACAATTGCCTATTTAAAAGGCAAATCCACAAATACAATTAAAGAAAAGTACCTAAAAAAAAAAAAAAAAAAAGAG
>VZTE01007283.1:86778-184778 GCA_013397775.1 Eulacestoma nigropectus | reverse complement strand
AGAAAAATACCAAAAAAAAAAAAAAAAAGGAAGCGGAGAGGTAGAAATCAAGCTACCATTAAAATTAAATCCCAGAGAGTGATTTGTAAATAACATTCAAGGAGCTGAGAAAAGGAGTAAAGTAGGCCATTGGGAACCTACTGTGGAAAAATAAATCCAATTAAACACCATTATCTTCTGTATTGCAAATGAAACGTGTGCTTGGATATGAAATTAAAGTTGCTGAGGCTGTTTTGGATGTAGGGTTTTGAGGAGTTTTCCAATTTTAGGTGTTCTTTTTTTTAAGCAGAATTTTCAATGACAAATATTTTTGTCTGATGAAAAACCCAGCGCTCTTTGGTTTTATGATTATTTTTATTATATACCCTTAAATTCCACAGGCAGGCAGTGTTAATTTTTTTCATAGCCAGCCCTGTTTTCAGCTGGTTTTGAATTAGGAGCCCATTAAGCTAAATGATAAAGCAAAATCTGCGAGTGAGCAAGGCCAGGATTCTCATTACAAATACAGCTCCTAATCAACTTGCCAAGGCCATCCTGCACAGCTTTAGTTGATCCTTTAAAACACTTTCCCTTCCATCTCTGAAGCCGTTATTTTTTTACTGCTCCCCAGTCTCCTGAGATCATCTTGAAGGACATCCTGGTGTGACCTCACTCCTGTGAAGAGTCTCCAGGAATTTGTGATGCCAAATGCTGGTATATCTCCAGTGACCCAGGACATGCCAAGAGGATTTTGCAAAGGGGGAAAGTAGAGTTTAAATAGTCTGGACCTCACTTGTTTTCTGAAAGCCCCTACCAGCTTCTCCATGGTGGGCCTTCAGCACAGATACTGGCACTTTTTGCATGTGCTTTTACTGTGCTGCTCACCTTCAAAGAAACCTTGGGCATAAAATTTGGTTAGGCGTTTTTTTTTTAAGACCTTTTTCTTCCTATGAGTTGATGTTCTGAAATGTAGTCCTCAGCCCTCAATTCAGCCATTCCTCAATGACCAGAATCACAGCCTTCTTCCTCTTTCTCCCTCAATTTTCATTTCTCTTAATCCTCAGTAACACTTCTCTGCCCTGTGGGGTTTTGAGCATTAATTTAAAAGGAAGGTGATTTGAGACAAAGAGTGCTGTAGTTCTACAAAGCATTGCTATCATTAGCTAGCTGCTGTGGAAACATCTTGCTTTCAGGCAGGCTGGAGACTCAGAAGCAGCCCATTCAACTAAACAAATGGGACTTGAATTCAATGAGACAGTTTCCTAAAATGCTGGTGGAGGCCAGCTGATTCAGCTCTCCATTGAGTTGTCCTTGATAAATTTTCCAGCCCTCCTGATTTTGCAGCCAGGCACTCAAAATGCCTTGAAATGTCTTCTGGGATGATGCCACATCATCACATCTTTCTGTCTGCATTGTTATAATGGGCTGACACAAGACCTGGCTGTCACCAAGCAGGGGCCTTACTGCATCATGAGGTGCCTTTTCAAAAGGATTTTTCTTCTGGAAAAAGAGAATTTGCTCATTCCACACCACATCTGCCAATGGAAGGGCAAGTGTGGCCACTGTTGAACCTCAAAGGGACCTGTCAAAATTATAGCACTAGCTCCATCTTTGTCCTTCATTGTCCCTTGTCCTCAGCCCTTTGAACATGGACTCCTTCCCCTGTGATTAGCACCTAGTGTCCACATCAGAATGGCTTAGCCAGACTGATGGGCTTCAAAACCTGTGAGGCTTCCTCACAGGAGTTTTGTGATGAGGGCTTGCCAGAGGCTGAGTAGGGGCTTTCTCAGCATAGTTAGCTTGAAGCCCTGGGAGCTATGCAAGGGGGATGTGGTGTTTCAGAAAGCAGCACATCCAGAGCTGCCCACAGGGCAACAAGTGTCTTTGGGGCCTGATCAGACAAAGTCATGGCCATCAGTAGGTTGACACAAGATTTATAGCAGTAGTGTGTTAGCAATTAGCAGAGTGGGAGGGAAAAGGAGAATGAGGAGTCCTGTCTTTCTGCCAAAATGTGCACTGATCGGAGAATGACCCTGTGTGGCTGTAGATCATAGATAGTCTCCATTTAGCTGTAGCCTGTGTAGCTTGTACTGTCACTAATGCCTTCATCAGGTGGGTGGGAGCTGGGGAAGGGAGAAAAGAGATGTTCATTTGGGTCTGATGGCCAGAGTGGGAAACAGAGAGCCTCTTTCTTTCTAATCCCCTCTCAGTCCTCTTTCCTCTCTCTGGATGTCCAGCTGTACAGAAGAGCTCCTCTGTTGCAGTGGTCACCTCCCACCCATCTCTGCTCCCCTTTCACTTTCTGTAGTGCATGGCCCTGCCAGTTCTGCTGAGCCGGCTGCTCTCGTGTCAGCAGGGTCTGCTTTGGCAAAAGGTCCCTGTGCTTCTGACATCTGAGTCCATCAAAGCTAAGGAGAGACGTCTGAGGGATTACAACAGAGACTACAGGCTGTAAAGGGTTAACACTTGATGGGGGTTTGCTGACTAGACAGTCAGCCTTCCCAGTGGGATGTGACCAGCTAAAGGACCCATCCATCTCTGGAGTCCTCTTCACTGAGGCCTGAGGGTGCTTTCTCATTTGGGCTCTAGAAAAGGGTCAGTGAAAATCCAGGCCTTCAGGCCTTTGAAACAAACTGGTTGGCAGAGCTGGGGAAGCCATAGCATAAACAGGCCCAGATAGACAATCTTGTCTTTTTGTGATCATGACAGACAAATGGAGAAAAAGTAACGTGCAGGAAAAATAATGGCCATAGGGACCAAGCACATGAGGGCATATTTGGAGCCATGTCAAGTCTGGAATTCCTGTAATTCCTAAGGCATTCAAGGGACATGGTTCAGCTGTACTGGTGACTCCACAGTGATACGTGCCTGACTACTCAGGGAATGCCTCGCTTCCCTGAAAGCTGCCTGAGCCCTGGGCATTGGCAGCTGATCACGCCCTTGGCCCTGGGTGGGAAGCATAACTCACGGCTCTCCTTGCTTCCTGCGGGTGCTATCCATGCAGATTTTCCAAAGAGCTCACTGTCCATTTGGTGAGTGCAGAAGGGATTGGCCCTGCAGGGTGGATGCTCAGACAGACGAAGCTACTCTTGCTGCTCAGGGTCAGTGCCAGTCCCTGCCAGGGCTGCAGGCACTGAGGGCTGGGACTGCACTGGGTGCCAAGCCTGTGGGGCTTTCAGGCCAAGGGAACAGGAAGGACAAGGCAGGGTGAAGGCAGGCAGCCAACACCATAGTAATTGCTTCTTGCTATTTCATGGGTACGAGGCAAGGGATGGCACTGTATCTTATTTTGACTGTGTGGTTTAAAGTGAGTAACACCAAAGTCAGAGGTGATGATAGTGTCTTCCAAAAGGAGGTAGTATGGCTATAGACAGAAACAGTATCTTAGGGAAAAGAGACATGCCAAGAATTCATGCCAAGCTACCAACATTGCTTGGTGGGTTTTGCTGAATAGCAACAGACAGCTTCTGTTTGTTGAGATTGCTTAAAAAAATTTAAAAGACAATCTGCTTCTTCCCACCCCTCCAAAAAAAAAAAAAGTGTAGAGAAAAGAAACAAGCTTTCTTCGAGAAAAAAGAGAGACACAGGGGAAAAGAAAGAGAAATGGCTTTACTGCCTGATCTGTTTCTGTACTTTCTGTTCATTATTTTAATTTAGATTGATTTATTCTAAAATGAGCCTTGGGTTGTATATATTTGCATAGTACAGTGCTATGGAGGATCCAGTGAGTGAAGATCAGCAGCAGAGGGTGGGAACTGAGACTGGAAGTCCTAGAAAGATACTCCTCCAAGCTGAGTCCTTGCAGTGGGATAAGGAAGACGTTTCAAGGTCTGTGCAGTCAGCGGTGTGGCTTTCAATGCATGCAGAACAGCCCTGCAGAACAGAGGTTAGGGCACAGCAGTCAAGTGGGAAAGTGGAGCTTGGGTGGATCCAGTGGGGGAGAAAACACATAACTGCGCTGCAGAGATTAGAAACAAACCCATGGAAGAGTGACAGCCGTGGAAAATCAGTTGTCTGATAGGCACAGTGATAGTTGTGAGTGTTGTAGCATGGACAGATTGCCCTGCAGAACAGAGCTGGGGCAGGCTGTAACCCTCCCCAGCCCAGAGGACACTCATAGCCTGATAGCATCTGTATTTTAGATGAGCTTCTGAAGTCATCAACTGAACCTTCCTCCTTTAGAGACGTTGAAGGCAACCTATCCTCCCTTCACAGCAGGTGTACTTCAATCCTTGCTCTCTCCCTCTTGCTCTCCTTACTTCTTGCGTTGAGCTGCCAGACAGGCTGGCTGGAACTGCAGAGGGCAGCAAGGAGGAGGATGAAGAACTGCCACTGTTGTCTTGATTTAATCCTTACACGCACACAAAAATTCATCCAGCCCCCATGAGAAAATGACCAAAGAGTAATTTCCACCTTCCTCCTCCTCTTCGCCCTTCCATTTCCAGTGTAAACCACTCAAGCATTTGCCTAACAAGCTGGCCTCCCCTCTGGTTATTGTCCCAAGTGAACAGTCTCTCCATTCACTAACCCATGATGGTAAGTTGGTTTGGGAAGCTGCAGGTTTATCTTCCCGGCTCAGGCAGTGCACTGGGCCCGCTTGTGAACCGGTTGCCATTCAGTGTCTGCTCTGCTGTTGATAAAGCACATTACACATGGCTGGGGTTGCATGATTAATACAGCTGTCTAAGCGCTCTCTCTAAAAACAAAAACAACCAGAAAGGAGAAGGGAGGTGTGGGATTTGGGAGGGAGGGTGTGCATGGGGAAAAAACTCAACCATTCCAAAGACATCAGGCTTGCAGAAAAAGCAGAGCGTTCCTGGAAGGCCTTCCCTCCCACGGGCGAGCAGGTGTATCAGCAGAGCTGCCCTGCCAAAGGGAGAGGCCTCGTGGCAAGGTGAGCAGGGAGCAATGCGCGTGGCCCTTCCCCAGCATCGCCTGCATGTCCCTCTGCAGCCTGGGGAGTGGTGCATGGATGGGAGCACGGGGCCAGGCTCTGGAGAAGGATGTGCTCTAAGCAGCATGGCTTCAGCAGGGCCCGGTCAGGCAGCCCCTACGGTAGGTGTTGCAGCTACACAGGCACACTGACCCATGGGGACACTCCCCAGCCACGTCACCCTACCCTCCCTGTGCTCAGAGGCACAGCCCACAGGCACTGGGCAATCTCCAGGCACCCTAGAACATCTAATGAGGAACAGGAGTAGCTTCCTGCCTCTTTGCCATCGCTCCAACTCATCCAGCTGAAGGCCAGCTCAGCTGCCAGTGTAAGCTGTATTAACTTTCCCTTTTTAATACTGGTCTGGGAATGGGCTGTGGGAAGCCACAATGGCTTTCTGCTCTGGCTTTTCGCAGGCCTGGGCCAGGTATTAAAGCCTGCTTGCACTGTTAGGGTGTTAAGGTGACCAGGAGTCTCACTCTGGAATTGCACACACACCGGCACTTCCATATTTTGATGAGAACTACAGGGAACACAAGGTAATATTTACTTAGACCCCACACTTCAGAGACATACACCGGCCCCTGGGCCCAGCTTGACTGTCATAACATCTCTAATTCACTGAAACACCGAGATTGATGTCCCTAAGAAGGCTGGGAGGACACTCTTCTGCAGGTACTGGAGAAAGATAGGAAGGGCAGAGGCTGCAGCAGGATTGGATTTCAGTACTAGAGTAACCTCAAGCACGCTGGCCACTCTCCACCCAATTTAGTTATTTTTCTGCTCCAGTCACCCCTATGCATGTCCCCTGACTCTTCATTTCTGTCCACAGCCACTCATATCTTTCCCATACCATATATCCAGTAAAGCTTGTAGAAAACCATAGCAGGGATGAAGTGAGTAAACAGACAGACATGAAACTGATGAAAATATTAATTTTTCAAGAGGTTCCAGAGCCTCCAATTAGCAAACCTGCTTCCTAGGGCTGTGTGTGCTCTGGGTGAGGGGAGCTATGCTATTTGTCCTCTGTTGAGACACTGGGTTATATGCTGGCATCACCTTTGGTCTGCTGTGCCCTACACATGTGCTTGAGAGGTGCGCAGGAGAGGGATTGTTTTATCCTAGGGAAGTAAAAAGCAGAAAAACTCGGATTTTCCCCATAATGACTTCTGAAAAAGTCTGTGCTATGTGGTTTTTTTGGATGTTTTGCTTGTAGAATGAGAGTCTTTAATGTGTGATTTGAAGACAGTACAGTTTTAAGTATCTGGTTTTGTATCAGTTGCTGGGGAAGGTGGGGTTTGGGGGGAGGTGGTTTTATTAAATAAATCTCCGGTTGCTAGGGAAATGAAAAGGGTGGGATAACAATTTCTTCAGCTATGAGAAAACATTGGAACTTTTTATATACACAGGACAGATCTGATGATGAAAGATCTGTGCAACCTTGAAACAAAGGTGGTCTTCTAGCCACCACCAACCTCACTGGTCAAGATAACAGTTCAATTTTAGACTAGGATTACTGTAAACCAGCTCCAGGATAAATGGTGTAAGCAGACAGCTCTTGAACACCACGACCTTCTCAGAAAGGCACAGAGAAATACAATTTCAGGGATATTCTTCAGACCTTAGGGAAGGATGGGTGAGATGCATTACAGAATGAATCTTCATTCCTCTAAGACATGAGGTATGATAGATGAGTACTTAGTACACCATGAATGATCTCCAAAACATGGGAAAGAACTGTTCAGTGCTAAAAAAGCATGAGCAAATTCTGAAATTCATTAAACTGAGTGCAAAGATTGATAGACACCAGAGACATTTCCTTAATCTTGTTGGAGAGCTGCTGGAGGGCATCCTCCCCAGTTTGCACAGTGGAACTTGCACCTCTAGGAAAGCCAGCCTATTGCCACTGCAGTCACAGTCAAGTTTTAATTACAGGAGCAGAACTGGTAGTGACAATGGGGAATGAGCAGGCAATGAGTAAAATAGCTTCGACACTGAGAACGAACAGGGAAGGAAAAAAAAGTGTCTTCTTCTAAGAGGAGGGAGGAGGAACAGGAAAGAAATAAGAAAAAAAGCCCCAAATGAACCCTAGTAAGTAGAAGCTGGTAATCCCTAAAGCCTCGGAGTGGAGTGCAAAGCCCTGGAAGAAAGAAATTAATAACTTTCAAAGTATGACCTTGAAAATGGAATTAACAGTATTCCTCCCTTTTAAGCCTTCATGATAATAAAGATTTCATCTTCTGAAGCCCTGGCAAGAGAGTCAACAGACTAGGAAAAATTGCTTCCTGCAGAGCAGCTGGCAAGTGTAAACCCTAAGACCCCTACAGGCCCCAGGGAGTGAGATGATAGAGACACCTGCATGTTGCAGGTGTCTTTCCCTTGTGCCTTCTCCTTTAGAGGTGGGGTTTTTCCTTCCCCACCCCCCCCCCATTTTTGGTCCTGTTTTTTGCTCAAGAAGCAGAAATCCAGCCTTCACTGTAAGCAGAGTCAGCCTATCAACAACATGGAGCCCAGAGCTGCTCAGGGTGGACAGCACCTGGAAAAACAGCAGGCTGGCTATACTTGGCTTACCATCACTCCTTCCTTCCCATCACAGACAAGTTCTCTTAGCCCATCCCATGCTGCTTTCGGGCTTCTCTTCCATTCAGAAACTCATGGGGACCAATTGCTCTCTAACACCAGATTTTACCTTGCAGTCTCTGGCAGGATCCCAACGGCAGATTCCCCAAAGCAAATCAAGAGCCAGGAGCTCTCTGATGCTCTTTGAACCTTCTCTGTGGGCTCTCTTCCATCAGCAAACTGCAGATATGTCAAGCCCTGGAGTCTTGTTAATGTAAATAAGAGAAAAATTGGCACCTGCTCTCTTTTCTCCTGCCTTCATTTTGGTTTAGTCAGATGATGAGATTGGCAAATGTGGATGTGAAACATGTAGATGGGTGGATGGGTTTTTTTTCCCTCAGGAATGTATCTGCTTTCTGCTTGTATCTCAAATGATCCTTTTTAAAGGTCTGTGTTGGGAATCTTGAAAGTAACGGGTTCGGTTTCTGCTGGCGATGATCATGGTGCATACATTTGGAGCCTTGCCTCTGGTGATCTTGTGGCTTTACTTAAACACCCTGCCTCATTTGCTTCTTGAGCAAGGCTTACATGTCATGGCACAGTCTCCATCCCCCTCTCTAATAGGTCCCTTCAAGGGTGCTGTTGGTGTTACAAAAAGGAGCTGGAGGGAGTGAGGAGACACAAGGGGGAGTATCTGTGTGGAGGAAGTAGAATAAAAGGATGGCTTGGGTTGGAAGGGACCTTAAAGACTATCTGGTTTCAAATCCCCTGCTATGGGCAGGGGCACCTTCCACTAGACCAAGGTGCTCAGATCCCATCCAATCTGGCACTGAACACTTCCAGGAATGGGATATCCACAGCTGCTGTGAATGCCTCACCACTCTCATAGTGGAGAATTTCTTCCTTATGTACAGTTTAAATTTACCCTCTTTTAATGTAAGACCATTACCCCTTGTCCTATCAATACACGCCTTTATAAAAAGCCCTTCTCCAGCTTTTGTCAGCCTCTTTTAGGTACTGGAAGACCACAGTGAGGTCTCATGGAGCCTTCTCTTCTCAAGGCTGAACTACTTTCACTCTCTCAGCCTGTCTTCAATAGGAGAGGTGCTCCAGCCCTCTGAGAATCTCAATGGCCCTTCTCTGGACTCACTGCAGCAGGTCCATTTTTATGCTGGGAGCCCATCCTAAGAATAAGTGGAATAGGTAGAGTGGGTTAGAAACTTCACCACCACCCCCTGCACCGTCGGTTTCTGCTGCCATAGTGGGTAGATGTCCTGCTTTTTGTGTCTTCCAGAGAGGTTTTGCCGACAATGCAGGTGCATAGCGGTCATGGAAAGGTGCAGGCCGCTGGGGACCAGATTCCGTGCCACATCCGTGTGACCGTCCGTGGCTGGCTCAGCAGCGGTGGCTCCTCGGCGTGGTCCCGGGGGCTCTGCCGTGCGGGACCCGGGGTTTTCCCGGGCGGGTGCGCAGAGCCGCCCAGCCCCGGGTGTTATTCCCAGAGAGAGTTTCCCGTGCCGTTCCCAGCCCGGAGGCTGCCTGGGATGGCGAGGCGGGTTTGGTGTCCTTCGGCTGCCACCTCGCGGGGAAGGAGCGGCGGTTCTGCGGCGGCACCCGGGTGGGGACAGAGGGACAGGGGCACCCGCAGCGAGCGGCTGGCCACGGGGGGGGTGACAGACGGGACGTGTACAAGCACTGCACCCCTGCATGATGCCACACCTTCACCTGCTGCTGCTGCTCGCGTCCTTTCTCGCACCTGCTTGTTGGCGTCTGAGCTTCACCGGGCACCACGTCCATACCTCAACAGCTCTGCTGGAAACCCCACTTTCCCCCTGCAGTTCTGAGCCCGGGCTGGTACTGGCTGCCTGCCTTTGCAGTCCTGGTACGAATGTCCTCTTCCCATAAGCACCATCATTCCCCTCTACCTGTCTCCCCCATCCCTGCTTTCCTGTGCCTGGTCAGGACCTAATTTCCTCTCTTTATCTCCCCTTTTTCCAGGACCTGTTCTCATTACTTACCTAACCTTCATGCTTACATCAAGTCCTGCGTTTCCCCATCCTCACCCTGGCTGACATCTCCTCCTCTTGCTCTCTTCCATGTCTTGAGCTGAGCATTCCATGTCTTGAGCTGAGCATTCCTATATTGCCATTGCAATTGAGGATCTTCCCTGGTATCGTTTCCTGTGCTGTAGGCCAGCATTGGTACAAGTGCAAGGCTCATCCTCTCACCTCAGTCCACATTACCCCCTACTTATCTCTCTCATCACAGCAGCCTTTTCTCGTGCCTCTGCCCAGACAAAATTACATATTTTCACCTCCTCATGCAGCCCCCAACCCCCAGTGGGCATTGTAGGCTTTAAGAGGCCAACACTAGCCATGAGGTAGGGCCTGTGCAGGGGGATAGCCTTCCGACCTCAGACACTGAGGCTGGGTGTGTTGCAAGTTTTCTTGACAAAAAAGCTCATCTCTCCCTTTCCTAGGAAGATCTGAACGCTCCCCCAGCTAATTCTTCCCACACTGACCAGTTTTCTTAGCCTGGCTCTCCTATAGTCAGCAGAGGAGGCTGCAGAGCAGGGAGTGATTGAGACAGTTTTAATCTAGCCAGTTCAGGCAGCAATTAGTAGCAAGTGGTGTGCCAGGCCACCTCTTAATGCTGAGGTCCTAAAGTCACAGGAGAACACAGCACCCAAATTTAATGTGGGGACACAATGTCATTGCTGACAGCTGACTGCAGCTGTGCTTCTTAAAGAGCTGAGGGGGCTGTGGATATGGAAGTCTGCAGGCAGTCCAGAAGTGACCAGACAAGTTCATGGTAGAAGAATTTAATCTCAAAGGGGTGCAGCTTCTGCTGGCTCATCATGACTCTGAAGCACCTGAGGTAGGCCAGTATGATGCCATGCTGGCCATGTGCTCTTGGACTGACCCATCAAAGGTCTTGTGGTGTGTTCCTCTTGTTTTTGAGGATGAGAGCAGCTCTTGGCATTGCAATCTGGCTGTGGTTTGCTCTGAATGTAAGCAGCTTTCCCCATCTTCCTCTGCCATCTAATCCAAGTCCCCCCGTCCTCTTGCTGTGTCTTTTCCTACACTCTTCACAGGAGTAGGAGCAGTTCTTGAACCATCACACACACAAGCATTACAGCTGTGCCATGCCAAGTCTGGCACAGTAGCATACATCCCCACTCCTCTCTCGTGAAACCTGGGCTAGGCTGGCTTGCAGCACTCTGCATGTGAGGGCACGCAGCAACCGTTCTGCCTCATGCTGCGTGGAAGGATTGGCCTGCAGGAGTGTTAGGCACTAGGGGAAATTGCTGACATCCCAAACCGAAGGGCCTTGCCACCCCTTCAGCATCCTCACTCAGAAGTATGTGGAAGTTCTCCCAGAAGCATTAGGAAAAGGGTCCTGGAGCCCCTCTGTGCCAGGCTGGTATTCTGGGCTGTTGCACACAGGCAGGTGGGCAGGAGCAGTGAGGTCACGGTGGCACAGCTCTGTTTTTCCCATTGTTAAATTTAAGGATGCAGCCAAGGTTACACTGCCTTGGGGAGAGGGGTGGGATGGGGGCTGCACATGGTCTCCTTCACCTTGTGAGAGCTACAGCTCTCTAAATCTTGGCCAAAGCTACCTCGTGCCATGGCACCAATGCAGATCACCCAGCCTGAACATGTGGCACCAATAAAGCCTTGGAAACATAGGATGCGGTGTCCCATGAGGCTGTTGCAGCACAATTAGGCACCATGGCAGGGCTCCACCTGCCTCCACACCAGGTATCGAAATGTCTCACATCTGGAGCAAGGAAGAGCAGTGCAGTTGTTCTACCCCTGCCAATTTTCAGTCTGCTCCTTCTTGATTTGCTTAATGGGATCTGACTCAGTCAGCATTTAGGGTCTGTGGTCCCTTAGGGGTTTAGCTGTGAAATGCTGCCAGATATTCATATTAACTCATCAGCATCGGAAACCCAATTTCCTCTCCTGTCTGTGGTGGAAGAACACCCACCTCAAAGCTGTATCGTGGTCACGGACTTGGCAGGGCTGCCCAATTGCCAGGGCAGGGTGAGGGATGAATAGCTCGGGATATTATAGCAAATTCCTAGAGCACAGTCTCAAGGGTATCGAAGCGGGAGGCCGCAGGGATAGCCCCGAAGCCCCCGGTGCCAGCGGAGAGGGAGCAAGGGAGGGCAGCCGGGTGCCAGGGAGGATTTCTGGGGGACTCCACCGGGCGGGGGCCGCTCCGCGCGGCGGCCGTCAGAGGGCGCCGGAGACCGCGGGCTCGCCCGCTGCTGCCGCGGGACCGGGATGGCGAGCGGGGGTGCGGGATGGCGAGGGGATGTGCAGGGATGGCGAAAGGAGGTGCGGGATGGCGAGCGGGGGGGCGGGATGGCGAGGGGGTGTGCAGGGATGGCGAGGGGGTGTGCGGGATGGCGAGGGGATGTGCAGGGATGGCGAGGGGGTGTGCGGGATGGCGAGGGGATGTGCAGGGATGGCGGGGGGATGTGCAGGGATGGCGGGGGGAATTGCGAGGGTCTGTGCCCTGGGGGCTGCAGGGGCGGGGGTTTGCGGGTCGTCTCTGCGCTCTGGGGCTCGGGGTCCGTGGCGTGCGTGTGCACGCCTGGGGGAGCTGTGCCCACGCGTGCCTGTCCACATGTGCACGTCCCGCCGTGCAGAGGGGTGGCACATTTGGGGAGGGCAGTGTGCAGGTGTGGGGTGTGCGCTCAGGTGTGCGGGTTCTGCAGCGTGGGCGCTCGCCCGTGGCCGTGTGGGTGCCTCGGTGCCCACGGCAGCAGCGTGCATAGCTCACAGCAGCAGCTGCTCATGCACACACACGGACAAGTCATCATGCAAACATGGGCTGGCGCAGCCTGAGGTGTGGCTGGGAAGGAAGGGTGACAGTGATAGAATGAATTGAAAATGGATGCTATTTCCTGCACGAAATCTTGCTCGAAGACAAATATTTTATTTTCTTCCAGCATTATCACTCTCCTTCTTATTACGCTTGAGCAGTTGTTGTCCCCCAAGACATTATTTTGTGATAGAATTATGACCTTCCCAGATTTTTCAGTACTTGTGACAGTAAATGTAGCACCCATGGTGTGTACTCGAGCTAGCTGTGCTGTCAAACCCATCGATTCCATGTGGCCCCCAGGGTTATGTGCAGGGACCACACTGGATCCCAGTCCTCCCAGTCAGCCTAACACCCTGCCCAACACCTGCACAGCCCGCTGGTGAGAACAGCTGCTGGGGTTAGCCTGTGGTGTGGCACAGAAGGGGATCAGGACTCCACTTGGAGAGGTTTCTGCAGCCAGCTCCACCATCTGGCTGGGACACACAGGGAGCCATGAGAACATGTAACACATCATTCTTCATCTCTGGAGATGGGAGTTTTGGCTTGTCAGATGCCCTCAAACTTAGACACACAAGCTCAAGCAGAAGAGAAGCTGGTGTGACCCTCTCCCATGTCCTCCATCACACCACGTGGCTTTGTGTGCCCTCTCTTACACCTAGATATTGCAGAAGCTCATCGCTTCACCACAGCACTGCCACACCACACCATGCCATGCCTCTGCCCCCAGTCCCCACCAAGCTCACAGACTCTGATCCGTGCATTTAGATGTATTGAGGCAGAGGTACCCGGCCGAGGCCAAATGTCCCCTTGCCTCTGCTGTGCTGGGTGTGCACTGGGTGCCACCATTGGTGCACATGCCCTTGCTCTGGTTGCGTGGGCACCCTGGTAAAGTGGCAAAGAGGAGGATGGTTGCCACTTGTGTGTTATGTACATGTCCATGTATGTGTTAAGACAAATAGTATCTAAGCCAAATAGTAAAAATGTGGTGGCTGAACATTTTTTGTGGGCAACACACCCTGCCTGGTGTGCTCTTGTTTATTTGCTGGGCCAGAGGAGTCATCTTTTGTGCCAAAAAGGGATGCAAATGGTCCCGAACAGCCTCCCCACATTTATTTGACTGTGAGAGATGTTTTTTTCTGAGAGATAGGTGAGGTAGGGATAGTAGCTGAACTGAAACTTGTTCCTGAGCTTAGAGGAGGAAATAGAAGGAGTAAAAAAACCAGTGTTGTAGGATTTGTGTGACAAGCCACAAAAGACTAGCTGAAAAAAGGAGCCATAGATGGAATATAAATTTTCCACACAAATCACCACATACTTGCTTAATAATGAAAGAATAGAACTGGGGCACAAACAGCTACTCTAGTAAGTCATCAGCTACATTAGGAAGAAATCAGACAAATGAAAGTGCAGCAGAATTTGAGGGACTCTGGAGACATCCTTCTTGTATTTGCTGCCTTTTAGTCACCAGCTCGAGTTTAATAGTGACTGCAGCTGAGCAAGCCTGTGGCACCTGTGCTCCAGCCAGGAGTGTGGGGCTCTCCGCCTCTGCAGGTTGTGAGGGAGCAGTAGTACTTCAGTCTCATGGAGCTCTCCTGAACAGGGCCTTTTTTAAAATTTTTTTTTTTAGCTCCCCTCTGCCATCAGAAACAGCTTTTCTTGGTAGTTAGCATGACTTCCTCCTTCCACAGCAGGATCAGTTCCAACATAAAAACTCATCTTCATCTCCACGCTTCAGCATCCGCCTGCACACCTTCTGTGTAAAACACTGCACACACACACACACACGTGTGTGTATGCATGTCCACGTACATGTGCATGCATGCACACATATATGAGTACTTTACGTGCACACATGCAGGGTGAGCATGCGTTCACAGAACCACAGCCATGTACACCCCCCTGGCCAGTAAAAAGAAAAGGCTGCCGAGGCTTGGGATTGCAGGGTGAATTTAAAACAGCGTCACTGCCGTTAAAGCCATCCAGGAAAGGGAACCCATAAATGAGAGGATGAATGAGAAGATGTCAGGAGTGTTAGCGCTTAATATTCCTGGAGCGAGGCTGCATTATTTGTTGCTGCAGCAGCGCGCTCCTCCCTGCCCCCTCTGATGGAGCCTGTGGATGCGCACGCACACACGTGCAGCTTCATTTCCCACCCTTATGAAAAACCAACCTCCCTGGCACACCCTGCACCCTCACCCCATAGGTGTCATGCCACAGGGCTGTCAGTGCAACAGCGAAGCCTTCCTCCACCCTGATTCAGAAACAAATAATTAGGGTGCAGCCACGGGAGGGAGGGGAGGTGTCTGCTGGTTGGGCCCATGTTTTATTGATCGGACCACTGTGATGAATCAGCTCCTGTGGAGCTGGTGTCTGCCTGCAGACAGGCACTGGCCACTGCGCAGAATTACGAGTCCTTGCATCTCAGGGCCACCACTGGGAAGGTGGTGGAGCGGGCAGGTGTGGGGGTGATGACCAGGGGCTGCATCTGCGAAGCTGTGAGCCATATCCCCGTGCTGGAAGGCCAGCAGCTCCCAGCTGGAGGCACGGGAGGGGTTGGGATGTTGTCAGCAGCCAGGGTTGAGCCTTCCTCCTTGCTCTAGGCCCTGTTCCTCCAGCCTGGGTGTTGTTTAGGGAGAGCCACGTGCCATTGGAGTGTTGGGCAGAGGGAAGGAGGATGCTGACAAGCTGGCAGGCAGCAGCCTGTAGCTGGGCTGGAGAGAGGCTCACCAAGGTGGGAAGGCAGCTGTGCAGCTGTGCCCTGCAGCCCAAACCCACCACTGCAGGAGCAGCCTGGGACTGAAGCGCTGTGTTCCTGTGTCACCCCCATCTCACCCAGCCTCGTGTAATCTTGTCTTCTTTTGTCTCCCTTCTCGCACCCTGCAGGACCCGGCACAGGGAGAGTAGACAGCGGCTCCATGAGTTTGGCCGTCCCACTGTGGCTTCTGGCAGCGTCCCTGCTCTGCCTACTCAGCAAATGTTAATACAAATCAGAATTAAAAATAATAATATTAATAATAATTAAAAAAACAACACGACAACAACAACAACAACACACAAAACAAAACGCGTTATACAGGAGACAGAGCGAAGAGAGGGGAGAGAGAAAAAAGAGGGGGGGAGAGAGAGAGACGACTGTTTCTTTCACAACTTTTGTGTGTTCAGGAGCGAAGAGGGGGGAGAGGAAAAATCACAGCAAAGAAGACTCAGCAACATTTAATCCAAAACCTGAAAAGCCGGCTGTCAAGTCACCGACTGCCTAGGAGGCAACACGAAGCGAGGGGGAGAATGGGGCACCAGCAAGGACCGTGTCGCCGGAGGATGCTGCAATGTAAACAATCCAACAAAACCCACAAAGCTAATCAAACAGAAGATCCCTTTTCTTTTCTCTCCTCCTTCCTCTTTTCCATACTCCCTCACTTTCCTTCCTTCCTCCTCTTTCTTTCTTTTGCAGAAAGAGGTCTTTGCTTCGGTGTCTATAGCCATTTAACTTTTTGGATGCCCTGGGTCATTTTTGTGAGCTAATGCTCAGCCAGTTCATACTTTTAAAAACAAATTAAAAAAAAAAAAAAAGAGAAAAGAAAAGAAAAAAAAACAAAAAACAAAAAAAAAAACCAACCACAAACCAGAGCAAGTCACCTGAAGCTCTCTGCACACTGGTGTCCTGTGAAGAACCCCTTCCTCTCTTCACTTCACCCTGCGCTCATGTGCACCCAGCCCTTGCTAAACACCTGCTTTCCTGTCCCCTCCTTCATGCAACATCACCCTCACTGGCCTGAACTAAAGCTGTGTCAACGCTACTGAAAGCCTACTTTTCTTTTTTTCTTTTTTAAATCCTCTTCCTCCCCCCCCAGTTCAACCAGGTGTCTTTCTCTTTCTCCTGTGTATGCCTGTGTGCGTGCGTGCATGCATGTGTGGCTCTCGCTCAGTCTTCACTCTTTCTTTCTCTTGCTCTCTCTAAGCATGCAAAACGAACAGTCCATGTGTACATATGCTCATCCTGCTGTAGATAATGTCCTGCCTTGTAAGTGTGAGACAAGATGCAGAGAGATCACTTAGGCAGAGCAGAGGGGTGATGAGAGAGGGGCAGCTGCAACACAGGTTCACATTGTGTCCCCTCTCCTGTGTCCTCACTGGCTTTTTGTCTTCTGGCCACCTTGTTTGCAAGAGTCAGTCTGCACCCTTGTCTAGGCTTTTTTTCTCTCCCACCTCCAACCTGTTTGGCTCTCAGCCTCCAAGTACCAGCACAGCAGCCTGTGCTACACGAGTGCTTGCGCGCGCGCATGGGGGTGTGCACTCGTGCAATTGTCCAAGCAAGCAGAAGAAACCAAGACTGGCCCACAACACTATGGACTGAAGAGTGTGGCCACCATTCCTCCTGGGGATGGGAGGCTGGGCTGGTGGGATGTGAGTGATGAGACCTTGGACATCACCAAGCAGCCATTCCTTTTAGGTATATCGTGCGTAGGAACGATACCTCAACATGAAAACCACAATCTGGTCATTCCTAACCATTTTGGTAGTCATGTAAAAATAGAGCCAATACCCTTTTCTGTTGCTTTGTTGGTTTTGTTCTTACTGTCCTCCCTGGTATAAAAGGAAATGTAGGCTGTGTAAGGCTGAGTGTGTGTGTGTATATGTGCATGTGTGTGTGCTGTACACCACTGCTATTACAAAACTCACTGCAAATTCCACATTTCAAAGAAATTGGGTCAGAAAATGCCCAGGACCTGTGAATGTAAGAAATAAAACAAATGTCAGGTCCAAAATCCTGGGCTTACGAAGAAGGAGATTAAAGTGGTGCAGCAAAGAAACAGGCAGCAAAATTTCCCCTGCTCTTCTCTTAGCTCAAAGGTGCTGGTCTTTCTGGAGGGCACTCTCGCTTGCCATTGCACTTCCCACAGCAGAATCACATACAGAGGTGCCAGCAAGAGAGGCTTTAGTGGCTCCCAAGCGAGGAGGGGAGAAAAGGTTGTGAGATACAGGATTGAGAAAATGCTGGGCGGTGGCTGGAATTTGCCACACCAGCACAAGGTGTGCTGCAGGAGCCAGAGCGAGCAGGGGCTGCAGTGCCTGTGTGGGGGTCAGGGCAGAGGGGAGAAGACTGCTGTGTCCCCTGGCGAGTCATGAGCTGCAGTATCCACCAGCAGCAAAGACGATAAAACACAGGGTTTATCAGGTAGGCCCTTGCTTTTTTGAAGAGAGGGATGTGCAGGGGAGAGCTTGATTTAGCCCACACAAGTAGAGTGACCATGCCACGACAGCACAGTGTTTTACAGGTGCTCAGCCACTGCGCTTTCAAGCAGCAGGCAGTTCGCTCCTCTGTCTTTGTGCTGGGCACTGGGACAGTGGCAGCACGCTTGGCAGCCGTGCTCCCGTGCAGGCAAGGGAGAAACAGCTTGGCCTTGCAGTGTGCGGGATGGGATACCCGCCGGGTGGTCCCTGCCCGGAAGCAAAGTGGGAATTGCTGCCTGCGAGCCCGGCCCCACCTGTGCGTGGGTGGGGCACAGCGCAGTGAGGCTTCTCCCTGCGCTCCGAGTGCTGCCTTCGCCTTGCGCTGCGGCACTGCCCGCGCTGCCCCCTCGCTGCTGAGCTCAGCTGTTCCAGGAAGCAGCAGGCATGCGATTAAGCAGGCGGTCAAGGGCTCCTCCCAGGCAGCCAGAAGAGCGAGGAAATTTATTAGAGACATGAGAGGCTGAAGTTTTGGCATTGTAAGAGTTGGTGTAGAGCTGCTGTGGGATTGGATGGTGGTAATTTGTGCTCCTCCAGACCCCAAAGCCATACATGCCAGAGGGTGCAAGTTGCAAGTGGGCAACTGGTGCTTGAAATCCACCCAAGGCTTCCAGGGATGGCTCCCTTCCTCCAAGACAGGGCAGTCGTTGATGGGACGGGCATCTCCTTTGGAGACTGGTGTGTGTCAGCCCAGGGAAAAAATGCCCTGTATCCTTCAGAGCATTCAGACATCCCAGTCCTCGTGCCTAACCTTCAGAAGGGCCATGCAATTCAGAGTCTTAGTAACAAGGCCAGAGTTTCTGTTGCAATACGGCTCCTCTTTCCCCTGGTACAGCCGTGAGCTGATCCTGGTCCCCGAAGCCAGGTCTGGGAGCTGCACCCTTTCCAGCACACTGGCACGAGGGAAAACACCACACTGCTCTTTCTTGGGGCTGTACCTATGCCTGGGTTTATTGACACAGGCTTGTTGAAAAAGGTGGGCAGCCTGCAGTGCCTTGCTGTGACAGGCTGTTCCTAAGGGCTGAGTCAAGCCCACTTTAGGTTCTTTGATGTCAGCCTGGTTGCTATGGTAGCACTTGTCCCATGTGTTCTCTGCATGTGTTTTTGTCACTGTGGGGTCGCTCCTAGGCACTGGGGTCACGCACGTCAGACCCCTGTGGTGTGGTGGTGGTCATCAAGTCCCGGCACCTCATTATGTCATGTCTGTTTTGGTTTGAAGGAGTTTTGAGGGGATGTTTTTTTTAGATGTCAAGGCACAGAGGCTTATGGTTAAAGAGAAATATCTCACTAAAAGCAGGGCATCCATTTTTTGAAGCCACCTCCTCATTAGTGGGGGAAACAGCCCCAGCCCCAGTGCTGGGATCTGATCTTTCCTGCAGGCCCTGGGCACATCTTTGCCTCTGTTGCCTGGCTGAGAAACAGAGTGAAAGCCAGTTAATTGCAGACCTCTCTGAGAAAAGCCACCAACTCCAAGTATGCCTGTTGTCTGCAGCAGTGCTAGGAACCCCACTCCTGGCAATGTCTGTTCCTAGCAGGGCTGGGGGAGTCCTGGGTAGGTTGGAGCTTGATTTTCTCCAAGAATCTAATCCTGTGAGCTGCAGTGTGCCTCACAGGGTGCTGCAAAAATCCCCCTCTTTCTCCTGAACTCAAGCAGGGATCGCTTAGAGCACCTGTCAAGAGGTGAACCCAGATGAATATAGGGAACACAGGCAAGGTCCTATGCTTTTTCCCATTCTTTCTCCCCCCACCCTCTGACGGAGATGTTGCAATGGGTTTTCTCATGTCTCAGGCCCTTCTCTCTGAAACGGTTTCTCCTCATCATCTCTTTTCCCCGTTTACATTGCTGTCTTTCCCATCATCTCCCAAAAAGCTGTGTTCTTGCTTCCTGCTGCCTCTCAGCTGGTTGGAGACCACGGAAGATGGGAGTTTGGAATGGGACACCAGTTCCTCGAGCTTGTCAGTGTAATTGTGTTTGATTGATGGAGATTTAACATTTAGTGTTATAAAAAGATATGAACAAAATGGAAAAAAAATTGTATTTCTTCTACTGGTTTGTAAATATTACAAGAGTTACATGAGATGTCTGGTAATGTCCAAGCAGAGGAACAAAAACTTAGATTTCATATACGGCCCCATAATTGCTAGCAGATTTCTAACCCTTTTCGGATGACCAAGAGGAGGGATGAAGGCAAGGCTTTCTGAAAGGAACTGGACAGGGGAAGTGCAGCCACCCCGAGCCACATGAACTCCATGCATGATTGCAGCATGTTGCTTGGAGCGTGTGCCTGGTCAGATGGAAAACGAAGCAAACGCCTGTCTCTGAACGGCTGGGAAGGGCGACATGGGATGCTCCAGCCGACACCTGTATCTTGGCAGTTGTGTTCATTTCTGTTTGTTTGCAGCCCCGCACTTGCGGGCTCGTTGCCCAGTGATGCACCCTCTCCTCCTCCCCCGTACCCGCTTTCTTCACCAGTGAAGTTGTGTCGCCCCATGCTAGCCCCGAGTGCATGTGAACGTGCCGTTCATGGAGATTTCATTGGTGACATGCATTGTGTCGAGAGTTAGTCTTTGTCTGCACATCTTTCTCACACCACTGACTGTTCAC
This sequence comes from Eulacestoma nigropectus, assembly GCA_013397775.1. Lineage (NCBI taxonomy): Eukaryota > Metazoa > Chordata > Aves > Passeriformes > Eulacestoma > Eulacestoma nigropectus. Next base: position 164,637 of record VZTE01007283.1, on the reverse strand, counting down.
CACTTGGGCAGATCGCTCGTGCACTGCTGCTTGCCCCACTTTTGGTCAAAGAACATCCAAGCCCCACCAGCTCTTCTTAGCTCCAGGTGCATCCAGACCATGCCCCCGGGCCACCCATCTGAGCAACCCCGTTTTGAAAATCCAAGCACACAGCATGGACAAAGCCAGCATCAAAAGCCACGTGGTCTCCAGGCTGAGTGGAAGCTACACATCATCTGGAAGGAATTTGGGGGAGCAGCAGCGAGTCCTGATGAAACAAGAGGATCTGGGAAGTTGGAGGAGTTATGCTAGAGTCCTTCACAGCCCTACCAGCAGGTTGATATTTCAGCTCAATTGTTGTGCAGTGTTTCATCACGTCGCCCTTCCCTGGTGAGGGAATCTATGGGCACAGGGAAACACCTCATCTCCTCCCAACCCCTCACACCTCTGCTTCCTCTCCTCCAAGCACACTGACCTGCAGCCCAAATCATCATGGTGCTTGATGTGATGTAGCAACTGACATGGGGGATGGCTGACCAAGACAGTATGACAGAGGAGGTTCCTGGGGGGTGAGCAGTTCTCTCCCTTTCTCTTTCTCTCTCTCTCCCTCTCTCCTGATGGTGCACAATCTTACTGCTTCTCTGACTCAAGGACGCAAAACTTCCTGAGTTAGGGATGCCGGGAGCAAACTGTCCTATGGGAAGAGCAAAACTCGAGGCAGGGAAGTGATGGAGAAACTGGATGGTCATTTCCGAGATGTGATGCCGGTGGAAAAGGGTAGGGATGAGTGCTGTCCATCGTCCCTGCGCAGAACTCTCAGGTTCAACAGCGAGGAGACCACGGCCTCTCAACGTTAATCTTAGAGTGGCTTCATTTCCAGTGGGATGCCCAGAAGATGATTTTTTTTTAATTGCATGACTCTGCCGACTTAGAGCTGTGTCACACCATTAAAACCTCTTTCAATTTTCGTTCTTGTAACTTGCTAGAACAATGATCGGGCAGCTCCCACAGCCCCCAAAATTTTGCCTAATGGTTGGCTCCCATTAGGGCACCCATTAGGGTGCTTGCTTGTTGGTTCACTCGCCGTAACAGGGGAGCAGAACTCATCTTGGTGAGAGTATGTTGGTATGGTCCTCTGTGGGTCAGGGTGATGTGGTGAGGGGAGGAGACCTGCTAAGGCAGGGCTTGGGCAAGAGGAGCAGTTCTCCTGATTAGCCCAGGCAGGTGGGAAGCAAAGGGTCCTTCACGTGCTGCAGGCTTGGGTTAGCTGGTGCCACAGCAACTCAGACTGCCCTGCGAGCCTTATAGAAGTGCCCAGGCAGCAGAGGAGGAAGTGACAGTGACAGGGGGACGTGACTGCAGCACGAGTGGTGGGGGCTGCGTGAGCAGCAGGGCTCCTCGGGCAGCCCAGCTGGGGAAGGGGCAGAGATTGCATCCTAGGAGGGTCCTTCTTTCCCTGCCTGTCCTCATGGTGCATCAGGAGCTCCCTCTTGGCCTCCCAGGGCATGCTCACCACGCAGCAAAATGGGCCTCAGTGAGTAAAGCAGTGTGACACCTCGGTGGGTCCAGCCGTGTCCTGAGGAAAGGCATGTGGATGTTTCTGTAAGCAACAGAGGGGTCATGGGTGGAGAGGAGGAGCAAGGCTTACCTAGGAGCCAGCCAGTGAGGAGAGCACGTCCCAGTGGGGCTGTCCTTCTCCAGAACTGTGACATTTGCTCGCCATGCGGCCACGCACAGGCACATACGCACACCCCCGCGAGCTCCACCGCGCACATGCTACAGGAGTGCTCCTGGGGCGCTCTCCTTCCCCACGCTCTCCACCACACACAGCCAAGCAGGCACTCAGCCACCTGCTGCTGGCGGGGCTCTGTCTGTGACACACAGCTACGTGGTGGCCTCCTGAGGAAACCAGGAGAAGGCGTGTGCATGCCTGTGCCTGCGCCTGCGGGAGCACATGTGTGTGCCAGGAAAGGGAGGAGGGGGCACAGAGCAGGAACCTGCCTCCGCGGTGCCACCGTCACCTCCCAAAATCATTCAGCCTTCCCAGCTGGAGCCAAGATTCATCCTCTAGACCTTGAGAATGAAGGCCAGTCCCTTTTTCTTGCTACATGGTGGGGTGGTTAGAACTCTCCTCATTAACAGTGTTATATACATATAAATATATATATATATCTATATCTTTATATATATTTTTCCCCAGCACTGTAGACATGAGCTGAACTTCTCTTTAATGAAACGAGAAAATGGCCATTTTATTTTTTGCCATTGTTTTGGTTTTGAAACTAGCTCTGTGAAAGAAAGTTTTAAAAGCGCAAGTGTGTGTGTAAAAGAACCGATCAAAAAAACTAAACAACCCAACAAACAAATGAACAAAACCCAGTGATGGAAGAAAAAAAAAAAAGAAGCTTTTTATTTTTCTTTTCTCAATGTATTTAACTTCTGTTATCTCGTTTCTGTTTCTTTACATGTATGAATGCTCTGCTCTTCTGTGATCTTAAAAAAAAAATACAAAAAAATACAAAAATTAAATAAACATGAAAAAGAGGTAACGTTTCTTCATTTCCCCTCCCTTCCTTGCATACTCTGGCTTGTCTCCTCTCTGATCATGTCTAGTGATGGCTTCCCAGCCCACAGGGAGAATGTGGGCCGGGCTACCCATTCCCTCACCTTCCTTGGAGGGGCAGGGTAGTACAGGACTGCAAATGGGACAGGGGCCAGTGGGCTGGGACTGAGGGTGCTGTGTCACCCCAAGCAGTCTGGCCCTTGCAGTGCAGTGCCTGGGGATGAAGAGAGCAAGCTGGCTGGAAATAGATGTGAAATGGGGCTGCCAGGAGGAGAGGAGAGGTGCCATAGGCAAAAATGCAGTGCACAGCCCTGAGGTCAGCACTTGCCTTCAGCTTCTTGTTTGTTTAGGGTTTTTTTTAATTAGTTAAATTGCATGATTGTATGTGTGTGTGCAGGTAAGAGGTTGGGATCAAGGCTGCAGTCCCAGGAGGGGAAGAACAAGGAAGCTGATGGATGGAATGGGCTGAGGCTGAGCTGCTTGGGCAAGCACAGGGCAGGAGCACCAAAAGACAGAGCATGATGGTGGAGATGGTGGAGAGAGAGAAGGAGGGTGGTGAGGAAGGAGGCAGGAAATGCTGACCAGAAAAGAGCAGGATGCAGCACTGGAGAGGTCAGGCTTTATGACAAGGAGGGAGTGGGGAAGGAGAGGAATGGAGAGGGCACGGGGCTTGGAATGAGGGCAGCCAGGACAAGGGGGAGAGGGGCAGGAGTCCTGTACCATGGGCACAAGCAGGCATGAAAGGAATAGGTTAGAAGGGAGCAGGAGGAAGAGGGCAGCAGAATAGCCTGGGCAATTTTACAAGGAAACACAGCCAAAGGGGTGAAGAAACCAAGAAGCTGGTCAAAGGAGAAAGCAGCACCTGAGCATTTTAAATGTGAGTGTTGGAGAACCCTGGACACCTACAGCCAAATGACTACAATGAGGTTGTCTGTCTGGCACATAAGTGCCACCAGCGGTGTCACAGCCTGGCGTCACTGTCCTTCTCCCAGTGGGAGAATCTCTATTTCCTGGTGGCCCCCAGGGACACAGCAAACTGCGCTACAGCACAGGGCAGCATGTGCCTGCATCCAGCACCAGGGCAGCAGCACGAGGCTGCACGTGGTCAGGCTCAGCTTGGGCTGCAGGAGAGCCCGGCTACAGCTCTGAAAGGGAGCTCTGAAAGGTGGTCTCGTCCTCGCTCACTGCTGGAGCATGAAAACCAGGCCTTCTTATTTCTGTTTCTGCTCTGTCCACACCTATGTGGGTGCCTTCACTGCCTCTGTGTCACCTTCCACTGTCTCTCCTGTTGCCTATTTACAGTTCACTGGGGCAGAGACTCGAGACCTGCATACAAAACAGGGGTATATTCTATGAAAAGTTATATCTACTTTTGTTTCTGGAACATGACACATAGGACGATGTAAGCCTGGTTTCCAGTAGAGTACAGACTTATTTCTTCAATTGCATGAAATTAAGTAAAAGCGGAGCTGTCAGAAGCTCAGCACAAACAGTGGGCTGAGCAGAGGTACATCACTGAGCACGAGGTGCAAGCAGGGTGGTGAACATGAATGTGAGTAGCACTTACCACACCTTTGCTATTTGGGGCCGAAGAGAAGCGATGGGATATGAGCTGTCCTCCATCACCATCATTCCCTTCCATGGTGCTGGGAGAGCCGGGAAGTGCAGCATGGGGGATCACAGCAGAGCTGGTGGCGAGAGTGCCAGGTCAGGGGTACCACTGTGCTCTATGGATGTTAAGGTCAGTACTGAGCTTTACTGGCTGCTCACTGAGGTGGAAACAGGCCGGGTTTGTGGTGCTGAACATGAATGATACCAGCACTACCAGGGCTTCACTTCAGTGTGTGCTCTGAAAACACTTGGAAAAGCTGTCTTTGCTTTTCCACCTCCACTGCCTTAAAGCTGAGGCTAAAAAGAAGACAAAATAAACCCTGGCAAGCACAACCTCTCTTTTCATTAACATTTTAAATGGTTGTTTTTAAGGGTACATTTAACTAACGGCTAAGTTATCCATGGGAAGAGAATTTGGCTGTTAACACTGGCATCTGCTTAACAAACAAGCTTTGCATTTGGTGAGGTGTGATCATAACACCAATAGTACTCCTTGCTAACAGCAGACTCATTAACATTAATTCCTGCTTTTATCACCATGAAGAGCTTTTTGTATCTGTAAGAGCAGTTATTAGATGCACCGCATTCTCACTGCAAAAGGTACATAGGAAATTATTAGCAGTGATGCAGACCTACCAATAAATGAGGATCTGAATTCCTAGAACTTACCATAACTCTAAATTTCCAGAAGAGTAAGAAAAGTGATGAGATGTTCTGGGGACTGTGTTCTTCATTCTTCCTCACTGAGGAATTTGAACTGTGTTCAAACACAGCTAAATTGCAGCTGGAAATCAGTTAAGGGTTATGGTGCTCAAAGGCTATGGGAAAATGTGTGTCCATAAAAATATCTTGCAATTCAGCCAAGACTGGCTTTTGCTATCCAAAGCACACATTGTCAGAATGGGCAAAGAGCTGGATTTAGAGAGGTAAATTGATGGATAAAACACCAGAACGTGAGGTGCAGCCTCACCAGTGCCCAGTGCAGAGGGACAAGCACTGCCCTGATTCTGGCCACACTATTGCTGATATAGGCCAGGATGCCATTGGCCTTCTTGGCCCCCTGGGCTCATGTTCAGCCACTGTCAACCAGCACCCCCACGTCCTTTTCTGCTGGACAGCTTGCCAGCACTCTTCCCCAGGCCTGTTTCACTGCATGGGGTTGTTGTGACTGAAGGGCAGGACTCGGCTCTTTGCCTCACAATCTCATTGCTGGTCTCATCCCAGCAATCCAGCCTGACCAGAATCCCTCTGCAGAGCTTCCTACTCTCCAGCAGATCAACATTGCCACACTTAGTGTCATCTGCAAACTGACTGAGAACAAACTGAGCTTTCATCTGAAAGCTGGAAATTGCATTGTTTTCCAGAGAAATATCTGCACCTAACACCTTGTTACTGGTCTGTTGTCTGTGTTATGAACTCTGTCCACTCATGGCAGGTGTGGTATCTGTAAAAACTTGAGAACACATTGGAGAGTATGAGCTTTACACAATGCTTTCTTATGTTTAATACTTTCAGAGTATGTAGTTTGTAGAATATTTACTGCTTCCTCTTTGAAAGTGTCATCTTTCCAATTCAGCTTAAAAATGGTGCATTGACCAGGAAACTACAGGAAGGAATGTTTGAACCATAAGCACAAAGAGGAAGGCACTAATTGAAATGCATAATAGACTTGTCACACATTCCAATAGCCTTGGTGATAAATCTGATTTTAGGTCTTCTGAAATATTACAAATGATTACAAAATGCTGACCAGGAATAATGTTACTCTGCCAGTTGAAAGCTACTCCAAAATTTTTACAGGGCTGGAGGGCAACAAGGCATCCTTGGTCTGGAAATCACACCTCAGCATTGATCTGCTGCTGCCCCATCTTTGGGTGCTAATGTTTTTATCCAGGTCTGTGCCCAGGATTCTAAGGTTGCAGTCCCCTGACACTTGTGTTGACAGGATGCAATACTAGGAGGGGAAGAGTTTGTGGAAGTCACTGGTAGACGTGGATGATCCCACCTTCTTTTGCCAGCTCAGCACGTGAATCCGGGTTTTCCATCTCTTGGAGCCCAGCCTCCCAGGCTGTTTCCTTAGCTTGCAAACTATTTTGTAACACAGTCCTCCCAGATGGAGAAATCACTCCTGGATCTGAGCCTCTCGAGGATGCCACACTGACAGAGGGTCAGTGAGGATGCACAAGGCACTTGACACAAGTGCAGGAATCCAGCAGAGCTTCAGTCCCTCACAGTGCACCTGGCTTCCAGTCCTGGCCCTGCATTCCTGTACGGAATATATTGCTCACTTGAAGTGGCTTCAGTTGGCAAAGGTTGTGGAAAACAGGCACTGAGCAGCCATCCAGAGCACCCACGAGCTGCTGGCAAGCTTAAGCTAAGACTGTGCATCCTCTTTGAAATGTGGTTTGGGAAGCCTGCTCAAATAAAGGCTGCCTTGCCTGCCTGTGGGTCCGTCACCCATTTGTAGAGTGGCCTGAGAACTTGCAGCCATGTAAAACCTCTCCCAGATGGTCTCACTGGCTGCTGACTTTACTGGTTTGCCTAACGGAGCCAAGACAATCCCCTTCCCAGCACCAGTGCTTGTGTGTTGGTTGGCTGTCTAGTGAAGGGAGGGGTGGGCTCACCACAACTTTCCATGAACGATCCTTTACTCAGCCTGAAATTCCTGCCACCACAGAGCCTCGCACACCTTCAGCACAGCCTCCTGCCACTGATCCAAGCTCTTCCCATGGCGCAGGAGTAAAGATGTGCAGAGGGTCATTGCCGGAGGCAGCTGCTGGTGGCAGCCCCCTGGTACCTGTGTGGGCGTGTGGCCTCTCTCGCTGGGCTGAGGCGGAGCAGGAGCAGCGCTGCCGTTTCCACCCACAGCACACCGCGGGGACGAGCCCAGTGCCACGCTCTGGAGCAATCTGCTCTTGCTGCTAGTGGTGCGGGGCTCTTCTGCTCAGCTGCTTTTCTGGGGCAGCTGTTGGCACAGCAGAGATGCTGACAGGCATCAGGGCAAGCCTCCCACGCTGCAGGACGGGGCTGCAGCTGACACGGCCCCGGTACCCAGCACAAGCCGCAGTGTGTGCTCTCTTAGTGGGGCACATGGTGCACCAGAGCCCAGCCAGGCCTTTCACTGCCAAGTGATCTGGCAGCAAGCAGGAGGAACGGGTGTGCAAACAAGGTCTGGGGCTGCTGTCTGCTTGAGGATGATGTAGCAGGTTCTTCTCCCTAGGGAGATGCACCTCTTGGGGTGCTCGAGGACCAGAGGGATGTGGAAAAGACATGAGGATTTGTGCTGCTGGCTGCAGAGACAGATCCACTTCCTGGGGGCAGAGGTAGCACTCTGTAAGCCAACAGCTAAGAGCCAGCTTCTGACTCCCAGCAAACCCTGAATTAGCTTGAGGCCAAAGACCAGAAGCTCAGAGGACATTTTCATTGCCATCCAAACCCTTCCTCTTCTACTTGTTACCCCTGTTAGCTAATTGAAATGGAAATAAAGAAAGATATCAAACACCTCTCAGAAGGGGCTGTAACACTTGCAGATAAAAGTTCAAATCTGCTCTAAAGCACCTCCCTGGCCCCTGCCCCAGGCAACTACCCCAGGCAGCAATGTGTCCTTGGGTACAGGAGGGATGGGGCTTCCAGGGGCAGATAGATCAGAGTAACAGCATCTGATTGCCACTGAGTGATAGCTGAGTTAACAAACCAAGAGATATTAAGGAGAGTGACTGAAGAAAGGGGGAAAAAAGGCACTGGAGGCACTTCGTGCGTCTAATGATGGTTGCGATGTGGCAAATGAGGGAAAATTAGCACCAGACAGATAAATGGAAACTGATTCCAAGAGGCACCGAATGAGACAAAATTGCAAAGAGAAGCTCAGAAGATTGATTCCGTAGCAATGAAACTTCATCTCCCAAGGAATCCAGTGTTCTCACTCACTCGCTCCTTTGGTCACTGTCTATACTCTGGGAGCTCTCCCTTCATCCCTTTTAGTGATCCCCCTTGTTCTTATTAAATACTAGAGCTGAGAAAACAGTTACTCAAAGCAGGAATGTGAATTTGCTTTGATGCTATTCTCCCTCCCACCTTTTTAAATTTGTGTCTGTAGCAGTTTTTTACTGCATCGAAGGTGAACAGGAGCAGGAACTCATCACTACTCCAGTGGCCAAAATCTGTTGTGTTCAGCTTCACACAACGGTCTGAGAAACTGGGATGGCCTGATTATGGCTAAGGTCAGGGAGGTTTGGCTTAGGACACAAGGAGAATGGCTGTGTGAGGTGGTTTGTGCTTGTATACCAGAGGGAATAGTCCCCTTCCTCAGTTGGCTGGGCAGTTTAAATTAATGAATTGCTGAACTCTGTTCATCTCCAAAGCACAGGCGATGCCATTGCATTCTGTTGCTTTGTGTCTGTGACATGTGGTTGTTTTGTAGTCTTGCCCTAAGAGACAAAAGCTTGTCAAGGATGGGAAGAGGTGCATGTCATGAGAAGGGAGCCTGTGCACTGCTCTGTGCATCCTTCTGCATCTGGTACCGACTCCAGGGTCACCTGTGATCAAAGGACAACGCTTGACAGCCAGGCCCAGGTCTTGCGTTCAGTCAAAGCAATGCAGCAATTTAGGGAGTGGGAAGTCTGCAGCCTGTGGCAGCAGTTTCTGTCCAGTGCTTACAAACAGCAGGGGTTCACACCAGAGGTGGGCTAGTACCTGCCTAAAGTCCTTACTGACCCTTCCCGAGCTAACTGTGCCAGACCTGACTCATCGCCCTGGATTAAGCCTCGCTGTAAAAGTTTGGCACCAGCTTGGAGTGAGAGGTAACTCAGTGGTGAATCAGGCACGAATGGGGTTTTTCTTCACCTTATATGCTTGTTACAAATGTCTGTGGATCATCCTAAAAGAGCACAGGAACACTTTCTGTGCTCACCATCAGCTCTGTCACCTGAAAAGGTTACTGTTATTACTGTGCAATTTTGATTCTCGGCACAGACACCTTCTTCCAGGGCCAGGCACCCATGTGGTAAAAATCAGCATTGATGTACCAACACCAACAGGTCTGCTGTGCTGGCTAGTGAGCTCGTCTCGCAAGGCAGAGTTATTAGACATAGAACCTTTCAAACAGAAGGGATTCACCCCTGTCACGTAATGATGGGCCTCTGTGTTTGACAGGTGCCACAGAGGTGAAGGACAGACAACTGCTCTGGATGCTTGAAGTCCTGCTGTTCCATAATGGCAATCTTACCCCAGAAATTTAATTTGCAGGGCAGCCCAGTTAGCTGAGCTGCCCTTTGTACAGCAGCCCTTGAGAAAGGCTGCCTGGGTTGTGATTGCTCTGTGCACACCCTGTGTTTGCAGCGGGACCACTGATGCTGAGCTCACTGGTCCCTCTGATGCTGGTTGCACATCTGCATCCCTCCAATGGCGGCAAATGACCATGGGCATACCCACCCGAGGTGTGGGCAGTGGCTGAGTCTCACCCAGGGGCTGGCAGGTACCAGGCTGCTCTAGTAACTTCCTTGTAATGAGTGAATTAGCTGAATAAAAGCCAGTCCCCAGACACTTTGTGAATAAAGACAAAAGAAGTGTTTGATGGGTGCTCAGCTCCTTGTTTTCTACTCTTGTTCTCTTGAGTCTCCTTTCCACCTTTATTGGCGTGAGGTGGTTATTTTCCATGCTGGGTTAGTGTTTCTGTTTCTCATGCATGAGTTTGTCGAGCAAGCACAAGCCATTTGGCCCACATCGATTATTTATGAAGGTGGGAACCTTTTATCTCGGCTGCTTAGTAACTTAATGCTGGTGTAGAGAGACGCTGCCTGCAAGAAGCTGCACGTCTTGCAAGAGCTGGGAGACAGGGAAGGAGGCTGAGGCATTCCAGTATCTGATAGGAAGGGCGTGGAGAAGGGAGACAAATAGGGCTGAACTCACTCTAAAGGGTGATTTATCTATAATGCCACCAGAACGTAGGGGTAAAATGATACCCTTGGGATTTGATAGTGCTTTGCCTTCACCTTGCAGAGTTCCTAAGAAAATATCAGCGAAGAGTGAGGCCCATTATTATAAATTCCAAAAAGAAGGAATGAAATTTTCAGGAATGAGTGTGATGAGAACATGGCACCTCTGCTTTTGTACCCACAGATGCCTCACAGTTGCCTGGGTGCTGGCTGTACAGCCTGACTTCTTCGAGTGAGGGCAGAGCCAAAAAGAACAAAAGATTTCCAGTTCAAGCCAGGCTCAGTGGGAGAGGCGTTGCAGCCCTCCAGTGAGACTGCATACCGTGATTTCTGCAAAACCAGGCAAGTCACGCACTTGTAATGGGTCACTGGCACCTGGTCAGGTGGAAACAGAGAATGTGTTTGCCTCCTCAGCCCCCGCCCTTTCCTAGCCCAGCTTTTTGTATTTTCTCTCTTTTCATTGCCTATCTGCTCACACTTCACTCCACCAGTCCAGAAGATGGGGGAAGAACTACATCTGGCCAAGTGTTCACAAAGATATTTGCAGAGGGTCACCCATATGAAATGTGCTGTTGGGAGGATCCATTCTCAGGATCCAAAATGCAAATATAAGTCTGGCTGCCTGGAAAGGTGTTGTCCCTTTCTTGTATACATAAGTATGCAGGAAGGCAAATTCGTTGTGTGTTGGAAACTGCTCTAGAGCAAAACAAATAGATCAACACCAAAGGACAGAAGCGGAACTGTTTTGTGAATGGAGATGCTATTAGAGTGCACTGCAAAAAGGATAATGGAATATCAGCTGAAATTTCATTTTACTGTTACTACTAAATCAAAATCCTACACAGAGTTTAATATAGTTCTCCTAAAAATTTCCTGTCACTTCTGCTCTTCCCTTCATCCAGCGACAGCTGAACGTGTCAGATTCCAATCTGTCCCATGGCTTATGAAAAAAATGTTTTATGGAAAAAATATTTTATGGGAACATAAATTTAAATGCTGCTCCAGCATCAGTGCCTTTCAGACAGAAAATGTTACCGGAGCTGCCTTTGAGGTGACCAGCCAGAATAGAATATGGTTAATGTGAGGAAAGGAGGAGGGCACTCTGCCCCCTTCTTTAGCTGCCTGCTGTCAGGATGTGCCATGATATTCTCTGGTGGGATGAAAATGGGACAAGGGCAGGGCATATCTGGGAGGCATCCGCAGTCAGCCAAATGAGTACACACATGCACCGTGGGTCCTGAGCCTCCTTTAGCAAAGCACAGGTCCCACGGATCTCTGCCATTCTTTTTGGCTTTCTCCACCACAAGCAGAGCAGCAGGCATAGCTGCTGGGGGAGGCTGATGTCTCTGTGGCAGGGACACAGTGCCTCTACCCCAGCATGAACTCTCAGAGCCAGCTGTGAGAGGAGGAGGTTCAGCTCTTGGGGTCCCTCTCAACTGAGCCAACACCCAAGTGCAGGCACCACGAGCAGGTTCTGCTCTTCACCCAGCCACTGAGCGAGGCTTTCCACGAGGCTGGCTGAACAAAAGGCAAATCTAATTTTCCCCTCCAGCAGTCTCAGCGGCAGCAGAAAGCAGGGCTGAGCTGTTCTGAGCAGCGCAGGGATGCTTTGCTGTGACTGCCATGCAGGCTGCAGGGCTCTCTGGCTGCCCCATCCCCAAAACCTGCTGCTGCCCCTGACTCCCCTATTCCCCAGCAGGGAGCAAGGGGTGCACCCCCAGTCACTGATTCAGTAGTGCTTTGCCTTCCATATGTCAAGGCCTCCTAAAATCCTCATTGTCCTTCCCTGTTACACCAGCTCCTGGGTAACCACGTGGCAAAGGCTGCCCGGTGCAGGTGGCTGTGTCGTGTTGCCGGTTGAATGACGTTTAAACCGGGATATTGACGGGAGCCTAAGGGGTGACTGGCTGAGCCCATGTGCAGTGCTAAGGCTCTGGGCACAGCTCGGCTGGCACAGAGCAGCTACTCACGAGAAGCTGACTGAGCTCTAAAGGTGGTCCTAGTTTAAAATTTGATTTTACGAGCTGACCAAGGATGAACTAAAAGAAAGCCCTAGCCCCTACGTGTGTGGACTTTTCTGTGACGAGCGCATTCCGAGCCGCAAGGACAAGATGCGCTATTAAGGGAAAGGCAGAGGCAGGCAGCACATCATGCGGGAATGTGCTCTCCCCAGGCATTCCACTTAGCGCAGCGCTCACCTACAGACACGCCCCCTGAGGAACCTTCTCCCTGGTGGGTGTTATGCTTACACAGGCATTCCCCAGAGATCGTCCCTGGAGACAATTTTAGCCTGAGAGGAGAGCTGTCTTCATGGCATGTATTTTTAACAAGGCTTAAAGGTATGTTTTATTCCCATCCCCTTCCCTGCAGAATAAATACTTCGCGGCAGAGCAGTTACTGATCTGATCTGCCCGAAATCCTGAGAGATGAGCTCAGTTGTGTGTTCTGTAAGCAAGCAGCAGAGCCCTGCTGCCCAACCAGGAGGAAGATACCACGAAATGTCTGGAGGGTCTAAGCCTTCACAGCTCTCTGTAAATTATCCTTCCTACGGTGCTCCAGGGGTTGTGCAGATAACACTGGTAAGAGTACTGACAGCTCCTGGGTGCAGGGTGATAGAAATGCTGTGATGCTGAGGCTGGCAGATTTCTGAGGTCTGGAGACATCACCAGCGACGTGAGACAGTCCTTAAGTCTTGGCAATACTAACACCAAGCTTGAGCTGCTAGAGCTGGCCAGCTACCTGGGCACCCAAATGCTGCTGGAGCATCTTATTTACTTGTGATGGCAACCAACAGCCGAGTGCCTGTGTGAGCAAATGCCTGTTCATACAGACGGTCTTGAATAGCTGATAAATTGGGATGTGGAAAACTGGGCAAAAGTCACACCTCCTTGTGTAATCCTGCCCAGGTGGAGAAGTGAACCTGTGTTTGGGAGCTTCCCCCTTGCTTCAGATCAAAATGCTGCTTTGATTATGTCTCTCTGACACCAGGATATGTATTTTAAATGGAGACTCCTTGCCATGTGATGACGAGCACGGTAGAGACAGAACAGGGTTCCCTGGTTCTGGGCTCTGTAGTCCCCAAGCTCCACAAAAAGGCAGTAAATTAGTGATGTGTGACCTTAATAGCCCTAAATGCTTCCAGTGTGTATAACATTGTGATAGGAACATCATGTGGGTTTTGCCAGTGCAATGCCACAGGGAAGGAAATGAAATCAGCTACAGTTGTCTGAAGAGTCCAAACCTTGTCAGACCCACAGATGGTAACTACAGAGTGATGAGGGGAAGCCTGAATATTTCTCCCACCTATGCTTAGCACCTCTGTGAAATCACCTGAGAGGTCACATGAGGGATTGTTTGCTGTGGGGCTGATAGCTAGTGCACTGACTAAAAGCGAAGACTTGGCCATGATCTTTGTAGATACCCACAGCTTCAGTCCAGGGGATCCTTCAGAAAAGTTTTGAAGAGCCATGAATAGTGCTCTTTCTTACAGGAGGTGCACTCTGCTGCCTCAGAAAGTGCTTTCTTTTCTTACCTCAGCAGTGTGTTTTCTGACTGCCTCAGCTAAACCAAGCAGTCCTCCACTTCTCTACAAAGTGCCTATCTGCTGAGCACCCAGATGTGCTAGGGTGCCACCCATGGATGGCAAAACTTCGGAGTTCTACACTTCTTGGTTCTTAGATTCTTGATTTTTGTCTTTTTTACAGAGAGATTGAATTGCCAGAGTATGGACCTGGCAATTTAAATCTCTGATCAGTTTAAATCTCTGATCTGGCCCAGTTAAAACTGGGAACATTCACGTCTCTATCCTGCATGGAGAGACTGCTGCAAAAAATCAGAGGCAGCCAAGTCTCACCCTGACGGACTGCCAGTGTCTGCTCATGGCCTGCTGCTGCTTTACAAACTTCTCTCTCCCTTCCTGGTAATAAATAAATAACCAGAAAACCCAGCAGCTCCGATGTGAGGGCCCAAGCTCTTGATCAGGAGCCGTGTTCGGAAGTGGAGGATAAACATGCAGACTCATTCATGGAGTTGCTGCGTGGAGCTGCCCTGGAAGAGCCTGTGGGCGTATGCTGAATGCTTAGTAATTAAGCTGATTCTGGGCATGCTGATTATCATTTCAGGGAGATGTGGAACATCCTGCAAATACTTGCATAAACATCTGATTCCCAGGACACACGCAAGCACGCGTGTATGGGTGTATGGGAGGGAAGGGGAAGCAGCCTGACTAGTGAGTGTTTTAAGAGCAAGAATAAATAGGTGCTGTTGCATCTGTGACTTTGTTTTGGTTTTTAATCCAGCGGGGAGGAACCACAGGAAATGGTACATTTACAATCCTGCTTTCTGTCTCTGTCAGCCAGAGCGAACAACTCATCAGCATGCAGACTGCTCTTTTTGTTCATCAAAGCAATAATGCAGAGAGAAGCCAAGTGAACTTGGAAGCCCATTGCTGAGCATCTCTTGTACTTTTTGCAGTGATAGCTCTGGTGGAAGACCAGTCTGTTTTCCAAGAGCACTATCCAGGTCCTACTGTTGTCCATGGAGTCCTTGATAAAATTTACTTAGGACTTTAAACTGCATGCTTGTAGGAGTGTGACTGCTGCAAAAAAGGTTTGACTCTGGAGCAGAGTTGTGAGAGTTACACCTCTCCCCACCCCCAAAATCACAGAATCATAGAATGTTTTGGGATGGAAGGGACCTTAAAGATCATCTAGTTCCAAACACCACCACCACCCCAACTTCCCTGCCATGAGCGGGACACTTTTCACTAGAATCTTAGAGATATTTGATTCTAGACTTTGGTGGGGACATATCAGTTAGTTAGACTATTAGAGCCCTGGTTTGGTACCTAACAGGTCTGGAAAATGCTCTGAGATCCCACCTGCCCCAATCTGTTGGGCTATTTCATACACCAGAGTGCAATGGCACTATTTATTACACCCTTTCTCCACACTTCCCAGCAGGATCCTTCCTGCACCAAGTACTGCAGACAGGGCATTCCTAATCCAGCTTCTGTGCTTCTGTGCTGTCTCATGGAAGCTCTGGACTTTCCCTGTATCCTAGCACAGCATTAGTGCTAAGGCGAGGAGGAAACTAATTGCCTCCAGGCATTTTTGTCAGCCTGTGAGATTCTTACAGAGCTCTTGGTCTTGCACATTATGAAGACAGGCAGGGAGGCAGACATGGGTGTATCTGTGTGACAGGGGTGGGGGCAGCAGCTCCAGACAGCGCGCTCTGCTTAATTGGTTTCCTTCCTTTCCCACTATTAATCACCTCCCTGTGCATGCTGCCCAGGGCTCATTTCCAGTCATTTTGCAGGCCTAGGGAGAGGGCTGTGGAGCGGCCCAGGAATGGATCGCTTCCCAGCAGTCCCTGGTCAGAGGCACAGGTCCCTTTTTCTGGCTCCCTGGCTCCACAGCAGCCTACTTTCCACCCAGTCCCTCTTTGATGCTCGTTAATGGAGAAGGAGGTGAGCATGAAATGGACTGCTAAAACCTATGAATATTTCAGAGGAAAAAGTCAAGGGACTCCATTAAATCCTGTTCAGTCTCTGCAAATGGAGCTGGGGGGTGGGTGTGCTGCTTAATGAGAAACTCCAGCGCCGTGTGACCACATGATGCTGTTCCAAAGTCTCCCTTCTGCAGGTTCCCCATAGAGTCACCCACCACTGCTGCCATTCTCGCCTTTCCCAGGCAAGTCCAAACAACTCTGCTGTCAGCCATATCTCCTGCTGCCTCAGCCTGCCCCTACATACCATCCCAATATTCACCACCGAGTTGTCCCCAGATGTGCCTCTTCCCCCTATCACACTCATAGCATAAGGGACTCCCCCTGAGCTGCCCAGCATCCCAATGTCCTACAGCAGCCCACCAGCTACCAGCTCACTGTTTACCAGCACCCTTCCCAGCTCACCTGCTATCTTCCCCCAGCCCCTTCCCAAGCCCCCATCCTGATCACAGCCTCCTCCAGACAGCTCCCCCCATCAGCAAACAGCAAGAGCGGCGGCAGCTTTCAGAGCAGCAGACAGAGCCTGACAGCCCCATATGTTTCAACAGAGACAGTTCCTCCCTCTAATGGGCCCAGAGGAGCGCGGCTTTCAAAGGATTCAGCTTGGAAGTGACAGGCTGGAAAGTCTTATTAATGGTCTGTGCGCCGGTGAGGGGCTGCGAGCAGCGTGCGCCAACAGCCCAGAGGCCAGGGCCAGGCAGAGCCAGCCCTCCCCAGCCACCAGCATCCTGCCACAGCCCATGTCCTGGGGCGCGCAGAACCCTTCCCTGGGATGATGATGCCCCTGAGGCCTTTGGCTTTTTCCTAGAGACCAGTCAGCATGTGAGGTCTTTCCAGACCGTGCACCCTGCATCACACACTGTTCTTCCAGCCCTGACTGCCAAACGTGCCCTGTGCGGTGTCTGGCACCAGGCTTGGCTGTCATGCACGGAGAGGAGCCTGGGGGAGACAACCCACAGCTGTAGGTCTCCTGCCTCTTTTGCTGCTGCGATGTAGTGGGGTCAAGGAAGCCAAAGTGCCAGCGTGCAGGAACTGCTCGCCCCTTTGCCGGGTGCTGGCATTCAAATAGGAATTGTCTTCTGGTCTTTAAGTGACTTCTAAGGAAGGTGACCTGTCATCACCCACAGAGCTGCCCCTCATCGATATCTTCTCCATGGTTTCCAGGAACACTGGTGGTCTTCCACATCCAAAGGCTGAAGTGTCTCTGCTGTTAGACACCAGCACCCCCTTAGGCCACCAGGAAGTGTGGCAGTTTCTTGGCTTTCACTCTGTTTTTCCTAAATCACTCAGGTCTGCCTCAAAAGGAAAGAGACCCAAGAAGGAAAGACTCAGATCCTGGGTAAACACAAGGAAGGAGACTCTGCCCCACAGCACCCACAGTGAAATCATCTCTGCACTTAATCAATGAGCTGCTGTGCAGACAGGTGTTGAATGAGGCTTCATTGAAATTTAAGCCACAGACTGCACAAAGATAAATGGCCAAGGATGGGGACACCCGGTGTAGAGGGGCAAAATGGAACCCTCTCCATTAGACCTCACCTCCAGTGAGAGAAACTATTTTTCCCTCTCTGGGTCAGGGTCCTAAGGATGGCCACAAAAGCCTTCAGAGGATGCCTGTCTCAAGATAAGAAAAGCATAATTATGGGCTCAGCAGAAAGGGGCCTCACCAGCGGTTTTCAGTTCACCCCAATTAACCCTTCCTTGTTATCCAGCCACCGATGACCTGTACCACCCTTCCTCTCTCTCACCACAGATAATGAATCTTCTCTCTCTTGGCCTAGCATCCACTCATTGCTCCCAAAGTGCTAATTACATTTTACTCATAACTTGCTTAATCAACTACCATAATTAAATTAAGCAGTGCCTTTCTACCTGTACCCAGCTTGTAGTTTGGGTTGTAGGCTGATGCATTTGCAGAGACCCAAGTGCCCCAGTCTGTTTTGTACAAGCTACCACCTCTCTGCAAACCCTGCCTCTCAGCCACAGAGTCAGTGGTGTTCCTCTGAGAGAAATGGGCTTTCACTTCCTAGCCTCTCTTATTGTTAATGTTCACCATTTCATGCCACGCTAGAGGAAAATTATTTCCTCTTCAATATATAAAAGTGGCCCTTCATGGAGAAAAATAATTTCATTTTTAATAAACAAAAGTGATCTTAGGTGCAGAAGTGCATAATTTCCTTTTGCTTTTTCTGCTCATCTTCAACAAGGGAGTAGCCCTGTTCAGCCTTGATGCCAGCTCTGTATACAATGGTAAAAAAGGGCAAAGTGCTGCAGATTGGGAGACTGTAAATGTCTGTTACAGAGTGTTTCATATTCCCTGCTGGATAAAGGAAAGCAGACTTAGAAACTGAAGTGATTCTGTGAGAAACAATGGTCTTATGCATGTGACCTCAGTAGAGCAGTGAAGGTGGCAAGTGTGCTGTTGGCATTGTCAAAAACCAGGAAAACCTGAAGTTCCTCTTGCAGTTTCCCCAAGGAGAGGAGGTCTCCCCCAGCCCAGAGTGGGCTGAGCCAGGAGACCACCAAAGGACTGGGAAACCTTTGCTGTCTCAGAAACTGGGGAAAGTTTGCTGGTGTAGTCCATGCGTGTGGCAAGATATCCAAAGGGAGTTCACCTGGGCAACTGGGGAAGGTTGAACACCCAAGGTGAGTCATGGATCAGTTTCTACACTGCAGGCAGAAAGTTTATTTCTTCTTGCAGTGGCAAGAATGTGACTCTGGAAATCAGGCAGGGCAAGCTTTGTGTGCCTGGTTAGAAAGTCTCAGGTGGAGTTTTACATTAGGCTGAGCTTCAGCTGTCACACACACCCCGGGCCAACTGTTCAGCTCCTGCCCTCCTCCTCTAACATGAGGAGATAAAAAGAGTGAAAGGCAGCCTTGCTACCTCAAGACACCCATTTACTTGGAGAGAGGTCCTTGAGTGTCCCTTTAAAGGTGTTTTGCCCCACAGAAGCAAAGCCAATCTGCCAGGGCTGATCCCTGCAATCTAGTGATGTGGCTAATTGAAACCACTTGATTTTGAATGCTTAATATTTGTTTGCACACAAGCTGTAGTCCACGCCTTTTTTGGAGAAGCCACGAGGCAACCGATGATTATATACAAGAATACAGACATCTAATTGTGTCATTTGTAAATTGGCACTTTGTCCAGAACCCATGTGAGGTGCTGAGGTCTGCTCTGTTTCCCAGGCAGCTCCTTGGAGCCTCATCAGGAATTTTCCTGGGCCCTTGCTAAGCCAGCTGCTGTATTTCATAGATGAGTTGCAAGTGATTTCTAAACAGTGGTTGCAAAGCTTCCTGGGATGAATAGATGTAACAAAAATGCTTGATTTCAGCTCTGCTCTTGAGCTGCTGACAGATACAGCTCAGGATTAAGTCAGAAGCCTATAGCACAGCTTGGGCAGCAGTTCCTGCTCTGTTCATATTTTATTGCCCTTGGCACAAACTTGACACTAAGGGAAATAATGGTGGGGTTTCTGAAGTGCTGAAATGTATATTTCTATCTCAAAAACTTCTGGAGTTTTCCAGGGAACTGCTGATTTAAATCCGATCAGGAATTTGATATCTCTGGGTAAGCTTGCACAAGGTTGCCTAACTTCTTTCCATGGAGGGTGGCAGAGCACTGGAACAGCTGCCCAGGGAGGTGGTGGACTCTCCCTCTCTGGAGGCATTCAGACCCCACCTGGACAAGTTCCTGTGCCACCTGCTGTAGGTGACCCTGGCTTGGCAAAGGGCTTGGACTGGATGATCCCCAGAGGTCCAACCATTGGTGACCCCCATTCCCATTCCTACACCCAAGCAGATTCCCTGACTCGGAACATCCCAGGCCCAGATATGGCTGTGGACATTTTGGAGCTTTTTTGTGGTGCCCAAGCACAGTGTTTCTCAGTTCAGCCTGGTTTCCAGGCAGTGCCCAGACAGTCACAGGCCAGCCTTTCCTGGGTCAGAGCGTCCGTGGGGATGCCTGTGTCGTGTTATATAAAAACCCAGGACTTTTGCACAGGAGACCACATCTTCCATCAGGCCAGTTAGATATTCGACCTCAACAGATATTAAACACAATAAAAACATACCAGGCCCTTTACTTCACCATTTCAATTTAACGTAGCTTTTTACCCAGACAGAATAAGTAGAAAGCATTTTTTTCCATGGTAGTAGGACTTGACTGAGAAGGTTGAGGGAGAATGAAATGAGATTTTTTTTGTAAAAGCATCAAAGTCCTACACAAGGGAGAAATACCTATTCCAGGAGCAAATAATTGCACACAACTATACGTATCTATAAGTGAGAGACTTTATTTGAACCAATTTTTCAAATACAGACATCTGTATTATTCTCACTTCTCGGGAATGTTTTCTGCTCATTTTTGAAGCTTGCAACCTTAGGACAATATTCAGGACATATGTGTACATTAGATCTCTGCAGATGGACACATTCATAATGCACAAGTACAATGAGTGAGAGACTCTTTCCAGATCCTCACACAAGAGCATCGGAAATGGGCCGCTCTAATCGTCAAGTTCTGCTCTTATTAGCTTCCAGACACGTCACAGTTCTTGATACTCTCTAGGCTGTAGCCACCTTCTTCAGGCCCCGATTTATTACTGTGTTACTTCAGCTGTATGCCAGTGGAACTCCTCAAAATAGGGCTTAGGTGATGCACAGGGATTTGTTTTATTCATTGGGAACAGGCATGAGCAGAAAAACCAAGCTATTGGGTGAACAGTTCACCTGGTATTTTCTTTTGTGAGAGTAGTCTAGGTCTCAGGCTGGGATTTCTTTTTTAGAAGTGACCAGTGGTTCTGGGTGTGTAATACATGAATCTTGATGTTCAGAGCATACAGGGGACCTGTGGCTTGGACCCCAGTGAGGTGTCTCTCAAGTTGGGCACTCCAGATGTGAGCCACTGGGGTCACTAGCCTGTTCTGCAAATCTCGACCTTCACCTCTTCTTCCAAGTATTGCTCAACAGAAGAATGTAGTAATAAAGCATTGTAGGTAAGAATGCAGGCTCGCACATGACCTGAGATCAACACCCTGAAAAATGGATAGAGGGTAGCGCTTTCAGGACCACCTAAATGACTCATGATCTTCAGTTCCATTTTGGGAAATGGCTGGAGAATTTCAGGCCCAAGACCCCCAAATGCACTGCAGAGAGGAGTCTGGACATCCTTCAGCATCTGGGCCTTAGGAACTTGCATCTCTGAAAGCCAGTGAAACGTGTGCTCTCACTTGCCCGTGTCACTTAGGTTATTCTGAAAACTGTACCCTATATACATACAGGTAGATAAGGGGCAGACTTTCACAGGCACAAGTGGCAGTTAGACATGTAACTCCCATTGATTTTTTTTCCCCCTCGGGGACCTGGAAAATCCCCCCCCCCGAGGAGTTGAATCCTCCTCTCGCATTATTTTCACACCAGATTAACACCACTGGTTCCAGTGGAGCGACTCCTGAGTTACCCCAGTGTGAGCGAGAGGAGAACCAGTCCTGAGGTGCTCTAAATATCCAGTGAAAGTGCTAATGTGGCAATGCAGAAAAGCAGGGAATCTGAGCATAGGCCTGGAAGAGGACCCCCAACGCCACCTCCGGCATTGCTGAGCTGCAGGTGACCACCGAGTGGACTTCTTAGCCAAAAGGAACCACAAAAACATTCATTCAAACCCTTCCCTCCACCTCTGCAAACCACAGCCACTCCACTTCCTTCCTAAGACACCTATGACAAACACCAGACCGTCAGTATGAAAAGTCACAAGTGCTAGTCTGCTGTTTGAAGACCACAGGAAAAAAGAAGTAACTCCTGTGGGGAGTTTGTATGAACTCCCTCTTCCTTTTTTCTTCTTTCCTTTTTTTCTAAACTCCTCTCCATCAGTCATGGCCATTTCTTTCTTCTAGAGTTTCCCAAGAAATGGTGTTTATGTAGTCACCACAGGTGAGTTCCTTCTGGCTAAGGCCTCTCATGTGACTGCATTAGGGTTTAGGATTGGAAAACACTGAGTCTGAAGGGATCTCAGCAGGATGCCCTTCCTCTCCCTTTGGAATGTGGCTTATGGAGAAGCTCCTTGGCTGATGCAACTATTGCAAGGGTTGTGGGGTTTCATCTGCTCTCAGTGCAGACAGGATGCCACAAGCATTGCAAAGCAGACCAAATTCATGCGAACGATCTACTGCATTGATGGGGAGTTTATGTTGGAATTTTTTTCACTTTTTCAAGGCTTAGGCTAGTGAAATGTAGAAGTGAAATGTCAAGAGCTGGCCTACAGTTGGTACGAGCATTCCGGGTAGCTGTAGGTCACTAGCATATCTTACTGCAGGGGCAAGGAAAAAGCCCCTCTAGGACCCTGATTTTCCACAGCACTGCATGGTGAGGTCAGGCACCATATTCCCAGTGTGAGTCACTCTGATATGCCCTGCCCTTTTCTTACCTAAAGTAACCACAGACACCTCCAGACAAAGCTAGATCCTCTTTAGGGAGAGAGAATTAGATACATACTCCCTGGGGAATTCCTGTTGGTTGTTACTGCAGGAGTAGTAGAAAAGCTTCTACTACTCCGCTTATTACTCTTTGCCCCACTCTTTACTTCTGGGACCTCCTGCCTCTTCTGCTGCTTTCAGCTCACTTGATGTCTTGCTAGAAAAATTGTTCCTCAAATACCCTTGTTCTCTTTCCAGTTTCCGTCCCATGCTACATCCTTTATACTGTTTCCTTTTAGCCTTTGAAAATCTGGCTGAAGAGGCAACTCAAGGAAATCCAAACGCTTTTCTCTGCTCTCTTCCTGTACCCTGAAGACAGCCCGGCTTCCTATACAAATCTTGTGTATTACACATTAAACCACTGCCTGCTCAAGGCAGGGTTTGTCTCTGTGCTCTCTCTCACGCTCTCTTTGCCCTGACTCTCTGGCAGGATCAGGACACGGCACAATAATAAAGATAGGGGGTGCTTGGTTACAGCCAGTAATTTTAAACTGGAACCAAGGGAGAGGAATTAGTATTTAAATAATTTAGGTTTGCAGTTGGTAACCACATACCCCGTTCTCTTTGTGGGGGGAAAAAAACCAAAACACAAAACCCAACCCTTTGTTCTCTAAGCAACATGGCAAAGTGTGTTCTTACAAACGGTGACAAAACACGCGCGATGCCCCAACCATCAGCCAAGGGGGAGGCAACATGCGAAATACAAAGATAAAACGTCCCTGGGGAGAGAAAGTTGTTTCATTTTTTGAGGAGGGAGGAAGGCCTATGTCCAGGAAGACATGAGAGGCAGTTTTCTTTTCCTTATAAAGTTAAAAATAGTAATAGCAAAGTGGAGGCAAGATGAAAACTTTGGGGTCTGAAATCAGAAGAGCAGGAAGACCACATGGTCTTTTCAGAAACAGGCAAGACAGAAAACCCTTTTAAAATGGTCATGACAGGAGATAAGGCCAAACAAAAACCATGCTCCCTCCTTTCTGCCTCCTCCCATACACCTCTCCCACAAATCCTGAGAGCTGAACCTCAGTTCTCTCAATTCGGTGCTAGAGACACGGGGTGTCTGCAGTGTCTGCGCTGGGCTGGGCCCCTTGTGTGCTACGAACAGCAAACATAGTGTACACCTCTCCTCCCTACGCCTCAGCCCCCGTGTCCCTCAGAGCGCTCTCCCTCCCGAACACCGTCCACACCCTGCTGCGTCCATGGCAGACACGGGTGGGGTGGTGAGACCTGACATACGGTCCAAGCAATGCCTGATGTCTGCGCTACATTTGCTGAATTGAGGTCAGGCTGGAAGGTGTCTCAGGGTTTACCACCCATCATGACATGGGAATATTAGCATATATATCATTTATGAAGTATGACACAATACCTATCTGTCAGTCAGCCCATCTTTCTACCTATTTAGTCTGTCTAATCTACTTTAGCTATCTACGTTTCACTATCTCTATCAATCATCTATTGCTCCATATTATCTAATTTCTTCCTGTCTCTCTCTCATCTTGTTCACTCTAATCTTTCTTTCTCTAGCTATACTCCCCTCTCTCTCCCTATCATCCATCTATCCACTCGAAAATCTTTCCCCCCCTCATCTCTCTAATCCCTGTTTTTAAAAATCTTTGTCCAATCTCTCTCCCACTCTCTCTTTCCCTCTCTTTAAAAAAAAAACCTCCCTGTCTCTCTCTCTCTCTTATTTCTACAGAATGCCAGGAAGCACATGGAAATGAATCCTGACATATTTTGATGGCGCTTCCAGTGAGCAGTCTACGTTCAAAGTGATCATTTCTGAGGAAACACTGTTCATCTTTTCTCCCTATTTCCAACAAAGAGATGGAGGAGAACAAAGGAGTAGGACAAGGCGTGCCAGCCAACCCTTCGAAGGCCATGGGGCTGCCACTCCAAGAAGCATTGGCCACCAAAGGACGCTGGAGCTGTCAGCATTTCCATCTTTTGGTGTTCCTGCTGTGAGGACAATTTAATCCCGGTCCTACAGCATTGCACAGTAATGCTGCAGGGTACTCTGGCTGTCATTGCCAGCGTGGCCAGGAAAGCATGCAGGAGCTGCTGGGAAAGCACACGATAATAATCAGGGCAGTGAAAGAGCAGTAATAGCCAATGACTGGGATTTTATGAAAGCCCAGATATTACTAAATATATTTTAACTGTTCACTCTCACAGCTCATAAAGACAGCAGCAGACCCAGATGGCTGTACAGGCGCCGGGTTTGGTGTCTGTCAGTCCTCCACTGAGACAGGCTGGGTGGCACCAGGGAACAGCCCACAGCCTATGGGTATCAGTGGTGGAGATTTAGAAGGTGGTGCTCTGGCCACAGCCATAAATGACAGCTGAAAGCCTTGGCCCTCATTAGAGCCGGGTGAGCCACCCTGGGGTTTGGCAGGGAGCAGGAATGAGGTATTTCTCAAAGTGCTGCCAACTGGCTCCTGCACCACCAGGCCTCGTCCTGCCTGCATGCCTATTTATTCAATGCACTGGCCCAATTCATTTTGCCAAACAGAACCCTTTTGGGGCACCACGCTACGCTACCCAGGGACTTCAACTCCAGCCCAATGGGGTGAGCATCATCCTACTGTGCGGAGAAGCTCAGGTCCCAGGACCCTGTCCCCTCACGGCCCTTGGCACACCCCTTGGCAGGGGTTCGACCTTCGGCATGGATCAAGCTGGTCCCTCTGCAGGCTCAAAGCTCCAAGGTCACCATAGTTCTCCAAATCAGGGCCTAGAGGTCTCCTAGAGGGATGCTTATCATGTTCTTTCCTAAAACTGATTTTGCTACTTTCATTATTTATGTTAGTCAGTGCTAACATCTCGCTCAAAATCCAAGCCTGCTCCCCTTAAAAATCCCCTCAGTAGTGCCAGGGAGAGCAGTCAGTTACTGACTGGTGGCCAAGGAGCACAGCTGGGCCACGCAAGAAGTGGCCCACCAAAGACCACAGGCCAGCAGGATGCACGGCAGCATAGAAATGCGACACGGTGGTATTAATGATAATTATTCTCATTTATTATAATTATTGTTCAGTTTGAAAAAGGAGCCTGGAGCCAAGCATTATGCTAATTGGCACATTTTTTAGTTGTTGTTTTTTTAGTTCTGAAAACAAACTGGGGTTTAATATTCTTTTTTGTTCATTTGTTTGCTGTGTTTGGTCTTTTGTTTGTTTTTTCTTTCGTTCATTCCATCACATTGAAAAAGGAAGAAAAGAACCTTTTTTTCCCCCCTCTTTTGTTTTAACTCACTCAGTAAGTCTGGACTCCTCGGATGAACGTAACATTGCACACACACACACACTTGGAGAAGAGAGAGAGGAGAGAGAGAGAGAGAGAGAGAGCGCTCGCAGTGGGCAGACAGACACACGCACGCGCCAGGTCAAAGAACTCTGATACAGTGCAAGAATTTTCCCAAAATGATTGGATCATCATTACCAAAAACTTGCCATAACAACACCAAGAAACAAAGAAATGTTTAAGCCACACTGTTTGACTGGGATTTTTCCTGCTTTTTTTTTTTTTCTTTAAATGTTTGCCACACAGAGAGAAAAAGGGTTTAAGTGGTAATGGGAGAGGGACAGACAGGCTCACAGATGTGAGCAGGAAGGGGGGAGATCGAGATTGGGGTGGGAAGGAAGGATAGAGGATAGGGGGAGGGAGGGAGGGGCAATGGGGAGTCATTTCTTAATGTTCAGGCATTTTCTTGGTCCGCCTTGCTCTCTTCTTCTTTCACCTCTTCCTGCTGGGCACTTTCAGTAGGTTTGGTTTCTTCTACAGCATCTAGTGGGGAAAGAGATGGTCCAGCGTTAGTCAGCCATGATCTAGAGCATCCTGCATGTGCACACAGCCTGATGGACCGCATGACTTCAGGCCTGTTGCTCCCCAAAGTGACCCAGGGCTTAAAGTCCCTGGAATTTCTGCAGCATGGAAAGAATATGCTACGGTTCAGTCCAGCAGGCAAATATGTAGCTCTCACAAAACACCTTCAGCCAGAAAGCATGTGCCACTGGAAGGAGCTGCCCTGCTCTCTGCTGATGTGCCAGACAACCACTGTTCATTTCATTCAGGGCACTGATTAGACTCTTGGCTTATCAACTCGATCACACAGCCTTTTACAGAACCCACTGACTGTACCAACCACTGTTGAATTTTTGTCCCACAGTTACAGCTATGGATCCTCCCAGCCAAGACTTAAAGAGGTCACAAAGAAAAAACTCTATACACACTTGAAGCCTGCAAGAACCAGAGGGAAAATTTTTATAACTTGTAACGGAAACTTCTCTCACACTGAACAGAGATCTAGAGAAATGTCTCTAGCCTTCCAGAATGGGAGTGTTCATCCAGAGACTGCCACATCTGTCCAGTTTTCTGGTCTCTCCTCTCAAAAGCAAAGCTGCCCTGGGGGGAAGCAGTGAGTACAACTGGAGGCTGGGTCTGCCTGTCAGCCAGACACCTTGTTCTGACACACCATTCACATGAGAAGTTAAAACTAATGCTAGGAGCTATCCCACAATGAACTAGACAGAGGATCAGAACCCAAGGGAAGGTAGAGGCAGCCAGGAGGAACAAGGCAAACAAAAAGAATGCCCCTCAAGCTGAAGTGATCTCACTGCTGTGTTCATCTAGCCCATGCCTCCTTCATTGCAGCACGATGGATTTAATTGTGGCTGAGTTTCTACTGCCCAGTTCTCATCAGGGAACACTAACATGTCCCCAGCCTCTTTCAGAAACAGTCCTGCTTTTTACAGGACAAGATGGTGGTTGACCCAGGGCTGCAGGGCTGTAAGATAGAATAATGCATGAGTCTTAGTGCACTGTAGTGACTGGCCTGCTCCCTTGACATGTCTTCCTTTTTCTCACTGGCTCCCACCCCCACAGGGCCCATGGAGAGGTCAAGCAAGCAGCAATCCAGACTTGGGATAAAGAAAAAGGAAAAGAAACACTTGGGATACAAAGAACAGGGAGAAGAAACAAGGCTGGGTGGTGTGGTGAGGTATATGTCATTGGTATGACATATACCTCAGTGATGGCACTCCACATACCTCTGCAGCATCTCTGCACCCACACTGGTCATTCGGAGAGCACTCTGGGGTCCCTGCACAGTTCCTGGCTTCTCTGATGGGCTATCAAAGAACATTGTACCAGCAAATAAAATGGGCCAGGAACTGCTCCCTGGCCCCAAGGCCAGCTGGCACCTCACAGCTCATGTCCATATGGATAAACTCTCTTCTTCTCCAGAACAGGGTAGCTGTGTCTGGGACCTGTCTGAAGCAAAGCTACTTGGTGTACGCAAAAATCACACCAGGGCCTGTGCTGTCAGCCTAACAATGCAGATGTTTACTTGCCAGCGTTTAGCTCGTGAGGATCAGCATCCTCATGCCCATATTTAGTGAGAATGCTTATTGGGATGTGAAACTTTCCTTACTGACACCATTCGTGCATTTTGGCCTGGTCCATTTGATGCCATCAGATGGCAGACTTGTATTTGCTTCCAATACTGGCAGTAGGTGCTACATTCCTGCTTCCCTCTCCCTTCAGCTCTTTAGCCTGGGTTTTAAATATGTTCCTAAGCACCACTTCCTTATGAATCACCTTTAAGTTGAGTGCAACTTCCCATTCTGAATCATCTTCATTAAAGGCTCTGCTTCTGGACCTTCAAATACTTTTTATCTTAGTAAATTCTGACTGCTGATTTTCCAAAAGGAAAAATTTCTGTGAGAACATCCCCATGGCCTCAGCCACTGCATCTGCAAACCCCCTGTCAGCAAAAACATCTGTGGACTTTCCTTCCCTTGATACTGAAGAGCTAAGCAGGATGCCATTCAAGGACTCCATCTATATCTGGTGCAGCTACCATCACAGACCAGAGACAAAACAAGCTACTGATTAAAATAGGATCATAACAAGTATCATCAGGAGGCAAAGCTTGGCCTACTTTTTTTAATTTTCCTGAATGACTTGATCACTGGGAGGGAGGAGAGTCCCTTTAATGCTGCTCTTCAAGGCGTTCATAGCCGGGGACACATTGAATTACAAAGCTGGGAGTAGAATCCCAGTGTGCAATCATCTTACCCTAAACTTGAGTGAAAAGACTATTGTTAGCCAGAAGCAAAGTCTGATTTCTTACGAGGGTCTGACAGATCCTAGTAAGGCAGAATTTCTGGGGTTTTCTCGTCACATAAATGGAAGATGAGGGAAAGAGCAACAAAGACACGTAACATGGCTTCAAGAGCACAAATCCTGACACAGTTTTTCATTGTGTTTAAAACTTTTTGTGTCTTCCTACCAAAAATACGCACAGATTTTAGCTGGCAGTCCCACAGCCCCCTCAGGACAACACAACAGACGGGCCCATAACACAGCAAGCACAGGGACAGACAGACACTGGAGGGTCCTGCACATCTGCTGTGCTACCGAGTCACACAGATGCCCTGTAAATCAGCAGCTGAAAGTGGGATCCAGCTCCTACAGTAGTGGGCTCTTGACAGCACTCCAGGAGGGATGGGCGGGAAATCTGCTCACACTCAAAGCGGGGGAGCTGGCAATCTCAGTGATGTTGGTTAGCTCTCAGTATTCCCATGCTGTCCTTGCTCTTACAATAAGCAGGCAAGTTGAAACACGATTTTCTGCCATGCTTTATTCCCTGTTAGCTCACCACAGTGGCAAATCTAATTTCCAGGGAGTGCCCATGGCGCCTAGAGATCCCTGGCTGGCAGAGGAACTGCACAGAGGTGCCTCACTGTCCCCATTAATGTTCTCTGGGGAGCAGATAGTGGCAGGCCGATGACTCTCTGCTGAAGCAGGCCAGAGACTGCACTGATTTCTGGCATGGATGAAATAGGCTGGACTAAGTGGGGTCATGGAGCAGCAGGAACAATTTAAGGTCACTTCATCATATATTCAAGTCAACGGAGAGGAATCATACAACCCAAATGCTGCACTGTACACATCCCAAGTATAAACAAGAAGTCTAGCTTTTTGAATAAGACTTATCACACAAAATTCAGCAAATCACTCTCCCTCTTTTCTCTTGCATGATATTGAAGCAGTAAGGGGAAACACTCTGTACTGCTACACCCTGCTAAGCTATGTCTTATTTCCTAGCAGCTTTAGCAGTGTTTCATCGGTCTTTGGGATGAGGGAAAAGAAGCAACCTGGTGTTATTATGTAGTAATGAACTTTAGCAAGAAGCAATTCCATGAAGGAAAAAGAATTCAGCACAAAAAAAATAAATTTCAAGCTGTGGCACTGCTGAACCACATCAGTAAAAAGAAGAGTATTCGCTCTGCACAATGGGAGCAGTGCATCACAGCCCCAGTGACATCAGGGCCAGTTAAGAGCAGTTTCTGATTCACGAGGAGAGGTGAGACAGTTTATCTGACTCACCAGTTTGTCTGGTGCAGGCTATTCCTGAAGTATGTTTTCTGGGCTTTCTCCAGCCTTGTTTTCAGTGTCCCAGCAAATGAGGGCAAGGTATCCCCAGGGAGATGAGTAGATAGCTATCCTAGGGATTCCATACATGAGAGAGGGTATTTCTTACATTGCTTTTTACCCAATACTAGTCTTGATTTTCCACTGTTTTGAACTCTGGGCTATCGCACCCTTGGGTTTGTAGTGGACAAATGCCATTATACAGACAGAACTTCATAGTTTTGGCATTTTACATTCACTTAGCACTTTGTTGCAAGAGTGACAAAAACTGGTTGAGAATTCAGGTCATCCACTGCTCGAGGAACAAAAGCATTTCATCCTGGGTAGCCAAACTTCCACCTGTCTAAAGCTGACTCCCTTCTGAACATGCCAGCACTGTGAGATCTCCTCCTGCAAAATCAGAGCCCCCTGTGTCCACTTGCAAGGGGCAGAACAAGAGGAAGCAGTGAGCTGTTTCTTCAGGTGAGCCTGGACTAAGGCAGCATCCATGTGCACATGGTGACATCATGAAATGAGAAAGCTGAAGTCAGAGTGGATGGACATCTCACCTAACTTCAGACATCTACAGAGAGACATCTGCAGCTGATCTTCTCACCCTCTCCTTCCTTCCTAATTAGTGGAAATAAATAGGACATTTCTAAGCCTCTATTAACCTGTCTTATTTACATGCCTACTTTAGGACAAGTTGCAGCCTGGGAATACCTACACCTGCAGCAAGCGAGGGTGGAGACATCCACACTTGTTCTAGAGCACTCCATCTACAGTGAAAAAAGAAACACCCAAACTCACAAAATGAGAGTGGAGGAAAGAGAACAGGAGAGGAGGCAGAGCTGTAATATAAAGCAAAAAAAAAAACTTGAGGAGGGGCCTAAACCAAATTGAGTCCTGAAGGAAAAAGCAAGAATGGCTAGGTCAGAAAGCTAAAAAAAATACCTCAAACCAACAACGAAGCCAACCTAGTTTGTGCTTGCAATCACCACCCTTACAGTTCTTTTAAAGCACACCAGTCACCACTTGCACTGTTCGTGGTTACTCCAGTCCTGTGGTCCCACGTTTCCAGCTTTGAGATTTTAGTTTGCTTTTTTATTTCAGTCTTCGGAGTCTGCAGTCCAGATCATCTTATTGCATAGGATAATTCTGCCAAAGAGACAGGCATCTGTGAGTTGAGCTGCCACTGTTCTCCCTTCCATTTAGCACTCTGGATGGTACAGTCAAGTTGAAAAACCTTTTGGGCAACCTTGGACAAACCTTAAGCCGTTAGTGCAGAACTGTTTAAGGGGTAGAGCTGCACAATGGGAGAGGCTGACGTGTGTTTGCTTCCCAGCCGAAGGGCTGTGTCAAAGAGAGGCTTCACACCTACAGCTCCACCTGGCACCTGCTGGGGAACAGCCTTACCCATGGACGAGTAACAATGTGGAAGTGAGATATAGAGGCTTGCTGCAATAGGGTGTAAGAGAGCTCCTGCTCCTCAGCACTCCATTTATTTCCTGGAAAGGGTAAGAGTCATGTCTGCGAGCCCTGCTGGGGAGCAAACGCCTGGAACATATGCAGCTCAGGTTGCTGTGGAGCTGAAGCAGGCACGCAAGCAGCAGTTCTGCTGGATGGTGGCACTTCCAGCTGCCTTCCCTACGCTGTGCTCTAATGGCTGAGTGTGCAGGCTCCTCTCCAAGTCTCTCCACTGCCCTACATTAGTGAAATTAGGTTGAGTGGATTTCCGGGTAAAACACTGTCTCTTGGGACCTGCCCAGCTCCCGTCTGACTTGCCAAGATTAATTAAATCAGAGCAGACATCAGCTTATGACCACAGTAGCAGCAACCTCTCTGATGATCATTTCTTTTGTGGCTGGTGGCTTGGGTTTTGTTTTCCTTTTTGTCTCTGTTCCACTGCAGATCTTTAAATTACCACAGCCAATGCCAAGAGAAGAGAAATTGCACAACACTCTGAGATTCTAATACAGATGCAGAGATTTTGCTTTTGCTGCTTTCTCACTGTTTGCATAATTATTGCTGATATTGATTGTGCAGCTAGAACTCTCCTGTGCATTCACGCTGAAGTACTGCCCAGATCTACTCAGACACTGCTCTCTCTAGCATTTGTCATGCTTCCTCCTTTCTCTGTCCTTTGCCAGCTACAGCTTGGGCAGAGATGGAACTGAAAACCTGTTCCTCATCCGGTCGCCACTCTGCTCCCAAATATTAATCTGGGCTTTCCTGCCCTGTTATTAGGAGATCTCATATGACCCAGAGATGACTCTACTTAGAATTTTTTTTTTTTTTGAGGGTAAGGAGCACTGGAAAGCCTCATTTAAAATCCCTGCCCTGAGCATCTCCTAGTTTTAATGACATTTGGATCCAGATTTGGATCCAGGCTTCACAGCTTGATTCATCTGTCCCGATCCATCTGTCCTTCTAGCCAGCCAGAAGTCTATTCCAGGCAGATGATCATAGGTCTAAGACTGCTGAAACAAGACACACTTCAGGTTCAGAGCTGTTGCTTACACAGTTCTCTCTCTGATCCACGTTAGCCCATTGCAGTCAGCCCTATGATGCGTCATAAGCAGAGATAAAATCCTCCACCCTCCCGACTTGCTGCTTCTGAAAACTGGTAGACTTTTGCTGGCCCAGCTAAACACTGAGAAATGAAGGAATTGGGTATTTCAGATAAATGGCTGTGTCTAGTCCAGGGTATTGACTTGTATGATTTCTCCCAAATCCCTGGTGAATCCCTCACTCTGTACAGACAGACCCATGGTACTGATTCCTGAGAGCCCTGGGGGTCCTGGTGAGCACATGGCACCTGGGAGAACAGCAAACCCTTGGCCCACCCTGTAACAAGGTGGTGGGGAGGAATGTCTCCAGTGCAAGCGGCAGCCAGGAGGTCCAGGGAAGTTGCCCAGTAATTACTGGAAAGAAGCAAGCAAGTCAGCCTGTTAAGGCTGAACCAATAAGGTTAATATGGCCCCAATACATGGTAGCTTGGGCGTCCTGTTCCTGTACCACCTCATCTTTTTCCAGAACCATCTAAGAATGGTTCAGCTGCCCCAGCAGTGAGAAAAAAAAAGACAACTTCTGCAAGTCCCATGGCTGGTAATTTCGGTCCAAGTTTGGACAGCTGCCTCTTTTCTGATCTCACTAAATCCTCAGAGGACAGCCAGACCCAGTTCTGTCACCCCAGCTGCCTTTGCACTTTGTCAGGCTCAAAAGCCAGTGGCTTAGGGATTTCCACTCCTTCTCATCCCACCCCATGCCTTTCTTCCTCCAGCACCACCATGGAAATACAAGCCTGCATTGGCATCCATGTGTGCAGTAGGTGGAAAGGGAGGGAATGATGGGAGAGATGCTGAGGGTGCACAGCAGTGGGGAGGGGGTGTCGAGGGGAGTCAGGCTCTCAGCTCCATTGCAAAGCATCTTTCACAGTGTCTAGACACCAGCTGCTGGGTTGCCACGGAAACTCCCCAACTTTGGCTGAGGGAGGGAGCATTGAGGTCTCCAGAGAAATGGGAGTGATGGAGGAAGATGGTGGGGAGAGAAAACGGAGGATGTTCCTTGTGAATGTGAGGTGTTAGCCCTGTTACAGCTACGTTTGCAAATATTCTTCCATCCTGGAGAATGGGAAAGAAGCAGCTCTCCTTCTTTCTTCCACTGCTGCTTCTTTCCCATATCCATGGATGCAGCCAGACGTGGAGGCTGAGAAAAACGACATGCCTACTGCTGACTGTTCATTTATCGCTGCCTATTACCAGCACTTTTATCCCAAACTTCCTGGGTGCTGTACCCATAACTGGGCAATTTCAATCCAGCTAGAACTGGAAGAAGCCTACCAGAGAGGTTAGGTTTTCAGACAGCAAGATATCCTTTAGCAAGGCCAGTCCCTTGGGCACTGCCACAGCTACCAGCAAAGGCAGCTCCAGGGAGGACAGGGTGCTCCCACCCGGCAGCAGCGTGATCTGTCACGGTGCTTCTGTGGGGATGCTTTGTCGCACCAGAAAGCGGTGGGCAGGTGGGAGGCTCTGTAGTACAGTGGCCAAAGGCAAAGTAAAAGAGCTTCTTTGAGATGAGAGTGCCTTGGAGGCAGATATTTTACACTGGCACTGGGTGGCCTCCTACCAAACAGCATCAAAGGTGCTGTGACCTCAGAGGTGTTGTGACCTCAACAGACCTCGACAAAGGTTCCATGGTCTTCACAGCCTGGGAGCTTGAAGGGGAGAAATGGGAAGTGACTTGTGCAGGGTCTCCCCAGCCATCAGCTGGGATCAGAGTTGATCTGATGAACAATCAGGTGCTCGGCTGTCCCGATGAACCAGAAAGGCTCCCTCTAGGAGTGGTTCCAAGCTACCAGTCCCTCTGTCTCCTGCGTTCATTACGTCACCTGAGGAAAACCTTAGAAAAAAGTACCCATAAGTTGTCCTTTACTCTTCTTCTCCCCTGCCCCTGTTGTTTTCACATAGGTCCTGCAGACCAGAAAGGGTGCTCTTTAATTCCTTAAATACCTTACGATTCAAAGAGCTTGAATATAGAGGTTTTAACTTCCTTCCAGCTGTGGAATGTAACAATTGACAGCTGTTCTTGGAATATGTGTTGGAAAACAGGATGTCCTCACCTCATGCAACAGCATTCTTTTGTGTCGCCCATTATTTCTCCCTTGCTGGTTAAGTTCTGGAGGATGGTTTAGAAAGAGAGGGAATGTGAGGGGACGGAACAGCAAGGTCTTTCTAAGACACATCCCTTTATTCTTTAGCTTCTTTAAAACAACTGCCCTGTGAGATTATAGGGGAGAAATCAGAGGACAGATAAGAAGAAATGGAAATACCCTGAATAGATATACGCCAGTTGAACCTTACTGAAGTGACAGATAGTGATTGTTCTACAGCCAGGACATTCCTAGCAAAGTAATTAATTCAGGGAATGAAGCTTGCAGCACTTTGGGGATGGAGGTTTGAATTTGGAGAGGCCGAGCAGATGCATAGAGAATAGCACAGCAAGTGACAGAAGTTTGACAGACAGATCAGGTCCTCAGAGGTCTGCCCATCTCACAGCTCTGCTGAGCAGCCTGGCAATGGTGGTAGGATCAGTAGGGGGATAAAAATGAACCTGAAACTGTGGCAGACTGCTGGCATTCATGCACTGCTGATCCTGAAATAAAGAGGGTTAAGAAGAGGAAGGAAACGTGCAGAGTGGTAGAGCCTTTGGGTTCTCCATCTACAGCTCCCACCTCCTCACACAGGACTGGCTGCGAAGCTGTTCTCCTCCCCTTCCCTGGCAAAACTGGCTAGGGAAAAGGAACTAAAGGAGGAAATCTTCTGTAATTGCGGCAAAATGGTCTAGAAATTCCTTCAGTGCATCCAGAATTAATGTGCTGCTCCTCCCCTCGTACTCCTCCCCCTTCAGCTGTCAGTGGCAGGAAAACAAATTGCTGCAGCCCTTACTACAAACCACGCTCCTGCCTCCCTTCCCCCAGCCCAAAAGACATGTGCCATTCATAAGCTGCCTGACTGCTGGTCTCCATTATTAAAGCCTAGAAGACTGATAAATTGGGGATTCATGGAGCCTGCAAGCCTCCAACAACCACATTGCCATGGAAACCAGAGGCAGCCACCATCTCCAGCAGAAATGATATTGATCTAGCTGAAGGCAGGGAATTACAATCAAGGAGAGGATATAAAATGTCTCTTTTTCTTCCCTTTGCCATCCTCCCATTTCGAGTTTAAATGAAGGAGAAATTTCATTTAGAGATCATTAGTTTGTTTCCGTCCATCATCGTACACCAAGGCTCTGCAAATTGGATGCTAAAATTAATTAAGTGCCTGTTGTCAGGCTTTCCACAGCCATCTTCTTGATAACTGTCCCCAGCAGTTGCAACATCAACAACGCCAGCTCTTTGCATCAAAGAAATTACTAATATTTCTGAAACGCACAGCTGGTGCACACCCATAGAATTCCAATGTGTTTTGTGTAGGGTGAGCACTGAAACACAGGCCCTGCTCTCTAGAAGGCAGTTCAGGCTTCATGCTGTACCCAGGGAAACTCCTGGGACCCTTTGCTTGCTCGAGACCCCAGACAGAGGAAGAGGCATTTTGAACTACAAACACTTGCAGGAAAAACCCCATTTTGAGACATCACAGTGGCATTGCTGGTGCAAAGCAATTCTCCCCTCTTCTTGAAATCCCTTCTCTTAACTTAAAAACTGCTTAACAACAGCTTTTCCAAGGATGGAAAGATAAGCAGTCACAGCACCTGTCCTGCAAAACTGGGTGGGCAGCTGGACACTTTCCCCAGATCATACAAAGGTCAGATCCTTCTAGTTTGACTTAAGGTGAGAGGTTGGGCTGTGTAGTCGCCCCTTCTGCCCCGAGAAATCTCTGTGACCAGAAGTGTGGTGATACTTATCCAGTAAGCGGTGAGCTCCAGGGGAAAGGAGTGTAGGGCAGCCCTGAGGCTGGCACTGGCCATTTTCAGAGCCAAGCTGTACAGCAGGAAGGAAGGATGGAGCTGCCTGGAAAACCTCTCATGAGCGCTCTTGTTGCCAGCACCAGTCTTCTCTGTGAAGGTGGCAGCAGCTTGCATCAGTAATTCTGATTTTAATTCAAACTTGGCAAGCTCTGTTTTATTTTATTTTTTAACCAGTTTTTAGAGCCATTTCTCCCAGTTGGAGAGGTACTATCGAGTCTCTGAACTCTGAGTGCTGCGCCAAGCGAACCGATGCAGCTGTCCCACAGTAGCCATCTCGGTTTAATTGGCTTTTCACAATAACAATTCCATCAGGCAGATAATGAATTCGGCCATGACATGAGGGTTCTCAGTGGGACAGCTGCAAATGCTGGGGAGACCACCTAGGGGCACAGCCAGGCAGCCCCATGCCCCGTGCACAGCCAGCTGTGCCATGGCGAGGATGCACGACCTCTCTGGAGCAGCGGGAAGGTCTGGGTTGTCAACAGTTCCTCAGTAATGTCCACTATGGTGGAAAAAAGTACCCTTAAAAGGGAGCTAAGACAGTCCTTTGCGGAGCTAGTCTGCAAGGACAAGGCTTCTTTTCCTCATCAAAGGGCACTTTCCGTGGCCCTGACTCAGCTGTGGGGCCAAGTGGTAGCTGCTCCTCCACTATCTCGTGTGCAGCCAAAGTCTGCCCTGAAGCCCAGCTCTGCACAGGTCCATGGAGGCCGCCAGTTACCACAGTTTCCACGTGCAGAGTTTGTAAGTTTTTGGCCATGGTGTAGCAGCCCAAAATTTTGGCTTGAACACCATCATTCTGACAACGGTGGTCATAAGAAGAAGAGGGACTGATAGGAGGCACAAACTCATCAGGCCTGAGCTGCTCTGAAATTGCTCTGAAACGGCACTGAGGCACCCCACCATTTTGTGCTCTTATTGTCTCCTCCCGCTGATTTTATTTGCTATAAAGGTCCTTGGCTCGGGTCTTGCCTGCTGGTCACAGAGCGATGTTGTGAGGTATCCATGTGAATGAACACGTCTCTCTTACTCTTCCTCTCCTGCTGGAGCTGTTCCACTTCCATAAACCATTAAATATTTATTGGGCCAGAGGAAAACATTGACTCTGTAGACCAGTGGTGAGGGCACTCATCTGGAATAGGGGAGACCAAATGCCACATCCTGGCTCCAGCAAACAATAAATAATTTATACAAAGTGGAATAGCTCCAGCAGGAGGGATCAGGGGAAAATTTGACCAGCAGCCCCATGGCTTTCTTACAAAGTTCACTGGATTTCTGCTTCCTAGCATAAGACCCACCCTGTCTTCTGTCCCACTCAGGGAGAACCTGACCCTCACACACTAGCTACTGTAAAAGCAGGCAAAGGTTTCCTTACTCCTTTAATCTACAAATCCCATAATTTGTGGTAGTGGTATATATTATGTTTGGGTTTGAATAATTAAAGGGTTCTTTAAGGAAAAAAAAACATTATCACAGAAAAATTCCAGTCCAGCAGGACTCAGAAGCCGTGAATAGTTGTGCTTTAAACTGCAATCAGGCTTAACTCCTCTCTTTGGGAGAACCATGTCTCTGTGTTTTGCTAGAAATGAGGCCAAGAATTAGTTGCATGCTACATCAGTTAGGGTTGTGTGAAATTTTCTCCTTCTTCCCTGATGCAAAAATCAGTGACTCCATCCATCTTTCTCATAGTCATTTGGCTTCAGCAATGAAAAAGGTTTCTATCTTGAGGCACAAAAAACCATTGCCTTTCTCATTTTCTGTCTCTTCATTGAGTGCCGTGAACAGTGCTGGGTTAGTGTCTCTGGAGACCAAAGTCTGCTGCTCAGCAGCAGTGCTGTGCATTTCTTCCCTCTGCCTTCCTGGTGGGCCTCAGCTGTGTTTGGGAGAGATTGTGTCATGGACAAGAGGTCAGGTTTGGTCCAAATAGGAACCATGCTTGGCCACACTGGTAAGCCTCCCAGCAAAGGCTCGGCAGCAGTGCTGGGATGGCTTTGTGGAAACACACCTTCAACCCCAAAGATAAGCTTAAAGGCAGATGCCAAACCTGTTTGCACTGCTGAAGCATCTTCCAAACACCCACCAGTGCCACTGCTTGCAAACCTGCAGCACCCTGAAAGTCCATGCTGAACGTGAGGAGCTGCTCCATGGGACAGTGCAGGACTGAGCGGGGGTGGTACAGAGTTCCAAGATCAAGGTGACACTCATGCCTCCTCACTGCTTGGCAATAAAGAAGTTACTTCCTTTCACCAGCTGGATCCCTGGTGTACCAGTTGAATAAGGGACTGTGAATGCAGACAAAGGGCCAGACAGAATTGCTGCTGCTATGAACTGTAGCAGCCTTACTGAAGATAAACTCACAGCAGCCCTCTAATCAGATCCCCTGAATGTGGGGGATTTCCATCCCTTCTGACAACAGGGGAAAGCAGAGGACTGATGTTACAATATCGCACTGAGTGCCTTCCAAGGGGGAGAAATGTAGATACCATTTGTAGGCAGATTTAAGATTAAGACAGACTCCTTCAACTCACAAATATTTCTGAAGGGGGGCAGACCCAGTCACAGGGTTTGGTCGCCTGTGGCATCTCCCCTGTTTCAGCACCAATGGCTGGAGGTTATCCTGAATTGCCTGTGACGCTGAGGCTGAAATCACAGGTGAAATCCTAGCCTTACATAAGCAGGATAGGTAACACAGGATGTCTAAACCGGAATACACACTCTTTCTTTTTTCTAAGTCCACACCCAGTAAGGGAATGGAGTCCCATATTCATTTGAAAACTAGACAGTTATGGACTTAGTCCACACATGCTTTCATTCACACCTCCCTGTTAGAGGCTTGTGTCATTTCCAAATCAATGTGTGCCCCAAGCTTTTAAGAACATCAAAGAGGTTTTTAAAAGTACTTGCCACTGCCCCAACTTTAAATTACTTTTACTTTATTCTGTCTTCCATCTCTTCAAGTGGTTATCGAGTAAAGTCTTTGAAACATTTTTCACAGCTGCTAAGACTGTTTTGTCGAAGTCAGCAGCACTGGGGAATGCTCTTGCATAATGGTCACAGTTCTTGTTCCTGCTCTCCTATCCCTGTCCCTGTACCTGCAATGCATTAGCAGCTATGGTTCTGTACCACTGCATCCACTTCAGCATTGGGATTTGGATGCTCTTCCAAATGTCAGAGAGATTTTCTTCTTCATTAAGCCCTGTAGGTTACAGGTAATGTCCGGTTATCATTACTAGCATTACCAATTACTGTGTTTTGCTGAAGGAAGATGGAGAGGTTGAATAGTGTTTTCCACCTTCTGCTTTCTTTCATAATGAAAAGAGGACTCATTTGCTATTGCCTCAAGGTACAGCTGGGAAGTCTCTCATTCTTTGAACACTGGATAATTGGGACCTTACGACCTTTATCTAAGACTTATTTGCATGAAGCACTGAGTCTCACTTTTCTGGTCATTAGGGGAACAGCATTTTCCTTTACATCTCTGGACCCTGTCCAGCTTTCCATAGTTCTTTTCCTGACTACACTACAGCCTGGCTAAGGGCAGGTGTCCAAGGTGGACTCCTGACTGCCAGGACTTCAGCTGAGATTTTCCACTTTATTCCAGTGTCCCATGCTGACACTGATGTAGCTAAGGACACAGAAAGGAAAAAGAAACATTTGCACTGATCAAATTCACATTTGGCGATGATATAACCAAGGCTCTTTACATGGTACAGGCCATTAGAGCTAAAGAATATGTAAAGGGAGCCTTTGGCAGGGAATACAGAACTAGGAAAGAAGTCACAGTTCTAGCAACCTGCAAAACCAGACCAGACTCTTCTTCAAAGAATAGCAAAGCACACAATAGCAGTGGTCTCCATCATTTGGGCTTCCCACACACATTATTTTTAATATCTCATCTATTTTCTGCCT
The DNA here is from genome assembly GCA_013397775.1 of Eulacestoma nigropectus. NCBI lineage: Eukaryota > Metazoa > Chordata > Aves > Passeriformes > Eulacestoma > Eulacestoma nigropectus. The sequence goes on along the minus strand of VZTE01007283.1, from coordinate 124,792 downwards.
TAAAGATATCCAGAGAGGAAAGCTAGGAAATGAGGAAGCCCTTCTTTAAATCAAGCTTGCAGCATGAATGTAGTCTTGAGAAATATTGTGCCTAGAGACCTGTTCAAATTGAGCTTGTGTAATATGGTCTTTCACAGGTCTATTGGAGGTCCAGAACTGGAGGTGGAAACCATCCCACAGAGCTGATGCCAGTGGCTTGACTTGTAAGCCTTCTGTCACTGCTTACATTTTCCTTGGTTCTCTTGGCCACTGCCCAGTCTCACAGATCATCCTATGGCTAAATAAAATATTTCAGTAGTGTCTTTACAAAAAGAGTCATTGCAGTCATCAGTGCTCATTTGGTAGCTGTCTGCAAAAAGCAAAGAGGTTGGTGTGCATAAGGACTGAGATGAGGAATAAAAGAGAAGAAATAATGCCTTTCTGGAAATACGTGTATAAAATTACAGCCTTTTTTTGGACTAATGTGAAGACTATCTGTCATTCCATCCCATAAAACAGATTTGCAAACTTAAAGGGAGTGCAGAGAAAAGCAACGGAGTTCCTAAAAAGCATGGGAATAATTTCATATAAAAAGCAGTTGAAAGCACTGCTTGTGTTTTCTTCAAGAAAGAGATGAACAGCAAGGGCTATGATACTCTGCCCTCTGTGCATAAATGCATACTGTATGAGGCTGTATGCCATAATCAAAGGCATGAAGTAGGGCTATCACGAGCTTTTGCTATTTCTGTGATACAGAGCACAAGTACAGAAAGATATTTAAGGCAATGATGGCCAGTTTGTCACAGAATTTTATGGCCATTGTACAGCTGGTTGGAGTTGGGAAAGCTGTTGATACTTAGTCAATCAGGTATTTTGTGTGCATACACACACACACACACACACACACGTATATATACATATATGCCATATAACACCACAGTTATATTAGCATCAAAAGAGAGAATACATCATGCTTTACCTGTTAAACCAAATCTTAGACAGTAGAAGACAGGGATGAGTCCCAGTAGCAAAGAAGCAGCTTACCCTAGATCTGCCCATAGCAGAGCTTCGTGCTAGACACTGCAAGAAGTACAATAAATGGATATTAGCTCTGGCCTGGCTTGGCAATTTCTATGTTCCTCTACCAGTTATTTGCATGGATCCTTGTGAGTACAACTTCACCTTGCCAGAGTCCATGAAATTTCCACAGAGATTGGAAGTGATCACTGCACTGACTTTGATAATCCAGTATTAATGCACCTATTAAATAGCTCTTGAGGAATGTCTAACTAATCTGACTGTTCTGACCTGGTGAACTTTCCAAATCCTTTCCCTCTGAATGTGGCAGTCATCTATACCACAGAGTCAGTACTCCTACTTTTGAGTTTCAGCTCCCTGGAGCTGTAAATCCCAGCTGATACTCTGCAAGCTTATATCTAGCTGAAAAGTCCAGCCTACTTGATCCTAGTGTAAAGAGATGACACTGGCAGTGGTGCAGAGCGCTTCTGGCAGCTACAGCAAACAGTCATCACTTAAATTTCATTGTCTGTCTGTCCAGACTCTCCACAGGTCTGCTATTGGAGCCCTTCTCAGCAGAAATTTTGTTTATCATTTATGACAGAAAGCCTTCCTCCCACGGAGCATTTTCTGAAGATGATCTGAATGCAGATGCAGTGGGCCACAGTGGAAAACACTGCGATGAGAGTGATTTAGAGCAAAATCCAGGTGGAGTTCAGCCACTGGTCTTGGCTGTAGAGAGCCATGTGCTAGCATGAACGACCACTGTACACCATGACACACACTGTGACACTGGCAAGCACTGCCTTAAACAATGTCACCTCTATGCGTAGTTTGGAAGAGCAACAGCTGTAGCTGCCAACACCAGAAGGGGTGAAAGATTGCTGTCACCTTTCCTATAATTTGCAGCCTTCACAAAATAAGCCAGTCAACCAGCCTTGAGTGTCCATGCATTTCTTACTGAGGTCTCAAAAGAACTGGTACCCCTTAGGTATGAAGGAGTGGTTACCCTGCTCTCCTCAAGAGGCCTTTTACAGAGTCAGCCCACACCTTGGCATCAGAAAATATGCTTCATGTCACCTATGATTTTATTAAAAAAGGTCAAGTACTGCTTCACCACTGGCCCACTAGTGCAGTTCCCACCTCTACAGGGCAAGCTGCATCTCACTAGGAAACAGCAGACCTGAGGCACATACAGGACAAGAGACACTATTTCACTGCAATAGAGGAGGAAATCCTGCAGCTGTGTCAGGTTGTTTGTAGTAAAACAGTGACATTCCACTTTTCTCACCCTGCCCCTCACACGGCGATTTGCACCACTGCAAACCCAGCTATGAAATACATAGGAGATGTTTATATGTTTAGATGTTTTATGTAGACACAATACAAAGACTAAAAATTTCAGAGCATCTGAGGACTAGACACATACTTCATACTTCAGCATGTGTCAGATAACCTAAACAGCATTTATAGTCTTTGTTGCTGGAGCAGTACTACAGAGAAGAAAATGCTGCCATGCTTGCTTAGAGTTGTTCCCTCTGGGGCAGTCATGGGAAGACTACTGTATTTGCATTGGTTTCCTTGGCTGCCAGGTGTAGCAGCAGAGATAAGCTCCCTTGAAACAGGAATGGCAGTGAGGTTGTTCTGTCTCATGCCAGCTACTCATGGGCCAAGACTGAAATTCCAAGTCACACGGCTGCAATCTCTTGCATAGTGCAGGCTGCACATGCTGGCGGGTACAAGACAATAGATGGTCTCTCTTTCCAAATCTTTATACAGCCAGTGCTCCCAAAGTGCAGCAAGTATTGTCCTTCCATCAATATGGGGATTGAACTGAAAACAAAGAACTGATTCAACTGTAAACCATGCAAAAGGATCCACAGGGACTTGCTCCCTCTGAGGAAGTGAAGAGAAGATGGTGCCTCCCAGTGCTCCTTGCTTGCAGGATACAGGGCCCTGGGGGAACTGCTGGCCCACTTACATGCAAAGCACTTGTCACCTGGCTGATTTTTCATTTCAGCTGTGAAGCTGCTCCATTGTAAAGCTATTTCATCAAGCAGGATAAAGCATTCTTCATTTCCCAACAAAAGAAGATCCATTTGTTTTCCTTAGGCACAATTTACTCTTTCACATTTCTGGGCTTTGTATTCTTACCTGACAATCTGAGACTGCTTTGATGTGAGAGCCAACCAAATTTGGAGGTGAGACTTGAAAACTTGTGAAAGTACAAATCGAATCTAACATTGTGTGACATTCACCTCCTCTCCTCCCTGGGATGACATCGTAGCCCATCTTCTTCCATAGTCTGCTGTGCTGGATGCTGATCTCATTTCAAAGCTGCACTAACAGACTCTTTCCAGTAACTTTTATGGAGATTCTCTGGATTTAAGCCAATGCAGCCAAGATTAGAATGAGTCTCACTTCCTCATCCATATGTAATGTATAAATTCCCCCCTATCACTTTTGAATTTTGTCCTGTTGAGTAGGTTGGCATCTCAGGGAGCCTCTCTAAGCATAATACCAACACCAAAGAGGCAAAAGCTGGATCACAAGAAGAAAACCTTAAGTCTTGACAAGGATGCTTAGATAAGAAGACAGCTTCTTGGCATTCTTGTCATCCACCAAAAGACATGAAGAGGTTTGAGAGATTGTTCTTTTTACATCAATCCTTCATTGCCACCGAACAAAGCCCACTGACTCATTTCATGCCTTACCCAGGTTGGAAGCCATCTCTTTTTTCCATCTACACAGAGAATTGCTTAGGAACTGCCCTACTGTACAACTGGGAATGCCTGGGGTTCCAGAAAAAATACTATTAGATACAGGACAGTTGTCTGAAGCCATTTCCTAGGCCATTACCAACAGACAGATAGAGATTGTGGAACTGAGTAACAAGGAGAGGTGAGGGCTGTCAGGGGAACTACTGACTAGTACAAAGAACCACTCTGTCTCTCCCCCACTCCAGAAATATTAAGCATTAAAATCTGTGCACTTGTCTTTATCTGGTTAGTTATTTCTTTCCCCACTTCCTGTCTTTTTCTGTCCTGCTCATAGATAAAGGCAAAAATCTCTCCTGGGTATAAATTAAATGCCCTTGCCTTTTGCTTGTGCTTGCACCAGGGAAGGTATCCACAGAAAGCACGATATAGCCATTGTAGTAAAATTCAAGGCAGATGAACATCACCACCCCAAAGTAGCACGGTCGGCACGGTCGGCACGCCTCGGGGTAGTAGCAGCCAAGCATACCATGGCAACCAGCCAACCGATGACACTGGCCAGGAGCCAATTTGATTTATTTTTGGCAGCCTGACACTGCACACTACTGTGCCAGTCTTCGATCACAAAAACAATAAGAGGTGACCTTTGAGGGCCAAGGGGACTGATGAAGCTGAAAGAGGATCTGTCCCTGGGCTGGAGGACCACTGAAGTGGCAGATGTCCCCTCTTTCATGAATGACCATTGCAGCCATGCCAGCGACCACCAGTGCTGTGTTTGCTGGGGCATAACTGGGAGAAAGGTCGGGACCTGGCAAATGTGTTTAAGTCTATGGAAAGAGTAAGTACCAAGAAAGACAGAGAGGTTTAAAGATGTAAGAGAGAGTAATAGGATGAAGATGGTGAAAAGAAAACACAGGCTTTCTGTCGGGAAATATTTCCTGTCTGTGGGTACTTTCGTAAAGTGATGATGCTCTTCAGGGGAATATTCTTTAAGAAGGAAGCAGCTTCCTACTATTGTGGACGTTGTGCTACAGAGTGTATTGCAGAGCACAGCTCGGAATCCTCAGAGAGATGGACGAGGAGACCTCTTTAATCTTTTTTGCATTTCTTTCTTGGATGACTCTGGGGGCACTTAGCCAGCTGTTCAGGTTTGTGACTGGAAGGCTAATATCATACTGGAATAGGAATTCAAGAAAAATCTATATTCATTAACATTTTAAAGAGGCTATCAGCTTGACTCTGGCCACACACCTTCCGTGTTTGCTTTCTGCAAACATTGGTAAGCTTGAGTGTGACTGCATGCATACTGAATAAGTATAAATGGATGCACATACTGGTCTTGAACACTTGATCACTGAAAACTTCTTTTTAAATATATATTTGATTGTCGATTTTCCAGCTTCCACTGTTGGCTAGATATTTACATAAGTAATAGTATCATGTGCAAATGCATATTAAATTGTGCATTTTAAATGGCCACTTCAAATGATGTGGCCATGAATGGTTGGCCACTTCAAATCATGTTAAAACCAACAAGAGCACATGGAAGATATCTGAAAATGATTAGAAATATTACATAGAAATAAACCATTCTTTCATGAGTGACGACTCAAAACAGGTAAAATGAAATGAAAATTAAAATCAAATAGCTTGCTACTACAAATTCCCTACCTCTATCCATTACAGCAGATTACTTTGAATAAAAATGGAATGCCAATTCAAAGCAGAATCATTCTTGCTTTTAGGAATAAAGCGTCCCAAGACTTAAATAACAGGGAATTAGCATTCATTATCCTGTGTACAGAGGACCCCAAAACACTGATTCACCCTGTCCTATTCTTCCTATTGATGCTTATACATTTGCCCAAGTATAAAACCAACACAAGTACAGCATGCAACATAGCAAATTATATTTTACTAATCATATGATATTTATGTTGCCACTCCACTCATCATATAAAGTAAGAACAAATGGCTGGAGACCTGGACAACAAAAAAGCAAACGTGGACAATACAATTTCAAGGCTTATTTCTAGAAACTTCTAAATAAACAGAAGTAAAACCAGGAACCCTTTGTAGCTGTGTACAATCAGTTTAGACTCATGCTCTTGAAGGCTGCTCCCCTTGCCCATACCTTAAATCACAAATGTCCTGAATGAGTTCCTCTCCCAGTGTTTAATCTGTCCTTTTGGATATCTGTTCTTCCCTATCTGTCCACTTTGTTGAGCAGGAATAGTTGCCTGAAGGCCCGGGTTAGCTATGAAACTTGGAAGCCTAAATGGAGAGTGGGAGTTGCAGTTTATGGAGGAGAAGTACTGGACCAAATGAAATTATGGAGAAACATCAGTAAGTACAAGACTGGGTGCTGAGGCTCTCTAACATTTACATCAGGCTGTTTATGAACATCAAGGTGATATGCAACATTTTTCCCCCACAAGCTAATGAATGCAGAATGTACAACTGAGTATTTCATGAATGTGGAGGCCAGTTTTGCTTGGTTCTGCCTCTTAATTGGATTTCATCTGGACCCTACCTCCAATGTTACCTTTTTTTTTTTTAATTTATGTTCTATTTCTTTGATAAAACAAGAAAGGTAAAGAAGAAGAGAGAAAAATATCCTCAGGTCTTTGATGCATTTTCTACTCAGCTCAGTATCACAATTTAAAATCAGCTCTTCTTTATGGTTTGAAAACATTATATGTTTGTCAAAAAATGTCCACTTTTGCCTCTCAAGACTATTCACCCCTTCCCAGGGGAACTGGTTAAGCAGACTTGCACTCGGTCAACAGTGAGGAACTGAAAACACCTCCTAGAGTGACTTTTGGTATTCAACCCTCTCTTCTGTCCTCACTCACTGAGCTGTCAGGGCCCTTAATCTTTCCTTTCCGTACCTGATTCTCTTACTATCCACATCTGAATCAGCTGACACATCTAAAAGCATAATGCAAGCTTTGGCTGTCATGGGGTACTCCAAGCAGAGACCCTACAAGTATAGGTGTAGATGAAACTATAAGCACTGCTGATAAGAAGCTGTTCCTGACCAGGATGTGGTTGTACTAAGAATCTCATCCACACACAAGCAGATGGAAGAAAGACCCTTTTGACTCCATGACCATCCCACCAGGAAGGTCTCCTGCAGTATGAGAGAGCTTTTGTCTTGTGAGATTTTCAGCTAAAGCTGGAAGCCTCCAGTGAGCTGCTCAAGTTGCCCCACTGGAGCTGTCTGTGTTAGTGTGACTGAGAAGGCTCATCACTATCTTTAGCACATGCAGAGCTTGGGGACCTCTCCCTCCAAGCCTCCCAGCTGGCAGACACTCTCCTGCCACCATGGAAAAAAGGGCTGATGGCACCTCCATCTAGAGGAACAGGAACCCCAGCAGTAGCTGCAGTATTTCCAAAAGCTGATTGGAAGCAGGAAAGAGGGTGTTAAGCAAGAAAATAATTTCCCCCACCCCCAAAAACTAGCAAGGGGATTCCCTTGTTAACTGTTGATCTGATCCCCACACCAGCTCTTGCTCCCAGGAGCCCAAGGGAGGTATCCATTTTTAGAGAGGCCTGTTCCCTAGTGAGGCATTCACTCACCTGTCTTCTCTTCGGTTTGGCTGCTCTCCACTGTCTCCATTTGGGGTTGCGCTGTTGCCTTGGCAGTAGCATCCTCTGCGGCAGGGGTGGTGGTGGCAGTGGTGTCAGCAGCAGGCACGTCGGCTTGTTTAGGCTCCTCTTTGTCTTGGGCTTCGTCAGCCTTCAAGGACGGCGAGTTATCAGTGGAAGCTTTAGTGGCACTTTCCCTTTCGGGGGCAGCGGCAGCAGCGGGCTTTTCCTCTGAGGAGGCAGCAGGAGTCGCAGCCTGTGGGGTTGGCTGCTCCGAGCCCGTGTCAGCGGCTCCATCTCCTTTTTTCTCCTCCGCTGGCGCGCTGCTGCCTTTGCTGCCCTCCTCCTGCTGGGCACTGTCAGCGGCGGCTGCTTCTGTGGCAGCAGGAGCCTCGCTTTCTTTGTTCTCGGCCGCTCCGCCAGCAGGGCCTTCCTCCTTCTTGTCGGCGGCATCAGTCTCAGATGCTGGGGCATCTCCCTTCTTCTCCCCCTTGAGCTTTTTCCTTGTTATGTGTCCGCGGAAGCTGGCCTGGATTTTGGTGGCTGCCTTATGAGCTTTATCTTCTGGTTTGATGCCATCTTGCTCGATCTTTTGGTCTCCGTCCTCATTTTTTTCAACCTTTGAAGAAGAACAAGGGAAGAGGGCAGAGGAGAAAAGAGGGAGATAAGTTAAGATTTCTTCAGGTGTAGCAGAGGCTTTAATTTTATTGAGAATGTCCCACCTTCCCCTCCTGCTAACCAGTGATAAGTTTCAAAACAGCCTTTCCGTTTGGTGTGGGTTTGGAGCCAGGTGGCCTTAATTTCATCCTAAGGCTGGACAGACATAGATCTCCAGCCAAACCTCCAGCCAGAGGTTTGTAAAAGGAATTTAAAGCACCTCATCATCTCTGTCAGCAATGCTGGGAGCATCTTGGCTGTTTGGAAAGGCTTGCACCAGCTGGGTTGTCTCTCTTCCCATGATTTATTTTCCCATTCATTTTGAAATATACCAATTTTTTCCCCCACTCATTTTCAAAAGACTCTCCCGAGGGAGATTTTCACAGTCCTTCCAAATCCACCTCTGCCTTCAAGTCCGTGTTTCTTTTTAATGACACCTTGTTTCACAGGTGGGCAACTCTAACGACACCAAGTGCTTTGGCTTTTATAGCTTTTTGGCTCGGGATTGCCAACAGAGACTAGGATTGCTGCCCGCCCCACCGCCGTTCCGTGCTGTCAGACGCACACAGATATTCACAGGATGTACTCCTCACAAACGCCCTGCCTGCAAGCGCTCCGAGCGCTTTGCCTTTGCTCTCCACTCATGGTTTCACTGAAGGATTAATCGGCAGATTAATATCACTCTTTCCAATTTCAGCAGACTTATTATTTCTCTGACTATTGGGGGGAATTCAGCCTTATAACAAAGAACAGGCATTCCCCATGTTTTTTAGACTTAAGTCGTTCATTAAAGTCTTAAATGGGAGCAAAACACAGCCTGTGCCTCACGCTGGTCTGCTGCAGAGAGATAATGCTCAGCTTATAAACCTTCACTGAAACTACAGGACAGATCACACTTCACCCCAATAATTTAGCAGCCCTTGGGCAAGTAACAGCTCAGCTGCATATTGATGAAAGGACACTGTTCTATTAATAGTCCCATTGGGAAGCATTCAAAATACCTACTTGGAAGCAGAGCCACTGGCCTCTTTGCTGTCTGCACCTGGTTTCCATCACTGGCTCAGGTCACAAAACAAAGGAAACAAGCTGACTAGGAAAGATAGAAGCATTTACTCCTGGGTAGGAAGAGGGAACCACTCTTTTGGCCATTGAAACTGAGATGTGCCATCTGGGGAAAGGCTCCTGACCAGAAGAGCAGAGAGAGGGGACATAAACATATTCAGTAAAAGAGTGGCAGAAGAAGGAAGAAGAAGCCACTGCAACGTGAAGATGTGCTGCTGGAAACATCGTGCCTGTGGAAAGGGGGAAAGAAGAGTGGCCACAGTAGCTGTGCTCCCTGGGAACCAGACTGGAAGTGATCATTTCCACAGCCCAAGAGAGGGTCAAGCACACTTGTGGAAGTGATGCTTGGCCAGGGAACCAGTCGGGTGTCCACTGCCATGCCATGGGTGGTACCCACGATGTCCCACTGGGTTCCCAGCGATCCCTCACCCTAGCACTGGTGCCCATCATTCCTTAAGTGGGTATGGTGGCCAAGCAGTGAGCAGCCCCAAATCATCAAGGAAAAGAGCCACCCCACACAGCTGTGCAGGGATGTGGATGGGTCTCTATACAGCAGGAAGTGAGATGGGAGGGCACTAGGTGCCAGGATGCTTACATAGGGGCTGAAAAGGGCTGTGAATGAATATGTAAATGGCATTAATACACAGAATTCTGCACAAGGAGTTTTTGCGCTCCTAACCACGCCCAGGGACAAAATGGTTGTTGCACCAATCACAGGGGCACAGCTGAGCATTACGTCTACACTTCCCCAAGTGCATTAAATGACACAGGATGGAAAGTGGGCTTTCATGTTTGTCTCAGCTTGTCAGAGAGCAGGTGATGGTTATGTGTAAAGACAATGCAGGCACCAGCAGGCTGCCACCACTCTTGTGTCTTGCACAGCTAACTCAACACTGTTATGCAGCATCTGGGGGAAGCTTTTCAGCCTACTGCGGCACAAGGAGGTGGAAACAAATTGGAGGTACGTTTAACTAGCCAGGGTAGTGCCGAGCTCCACACGGGCTCATCCATCCTGTTCCTCAGACAAGTTTTGCAGCTTGCAGTAAGTCCTGTGTTGCTGTGGCAACCTAACTGCTAATACCTGAACTAGCTGCTTTAAGGAGATCTTGTGTATGCCAGCATCACACTGTAGCCACAGCAACGTGAAGATAGACTGGTACTCCTTTAGAGCACTGTGTAACACTTAGATGCTGTAGCTTTGACTCCTTCTCCCCAAGGACTGAGGGTAATCTCAAACAGCAGCCAGACTGAGAGACTGGAAGGACAATTTAGAAATAACTACAAGGCCCTAAGGGTCCAGTCCCCATGTCTGATTCCTGCAAAACCATTAGTGAACGTGACAAAATTGTTAATCCCTGGACAAAGATGAAAAATATTGACTGAAGGGAGATCTTTCTTGCCACTGGCCTTGTTGCTCTCATATCCCACATACCTCCTACACCAACCAAGAAAGCTATTACAGGTCATGGACTGCTGCATGCCCAACTCTTTGAGTCCAGAGGAGCTGCCCTGTTACCTGGGCTGTGCAGCCCCATGAAGGTTTCTTTCCTTCCCCCTGCTAGCCAGAGCCCAGGGCACAGTGAGCCACAGGGTCAGCTCTTGTGCTGTTTTGACAGAAGCACTCACAGAGAGCTGTGACTGCCAGTCAGCCCCTGACCTGGCAGGGGATGGGGAGAGCACATCTCTCCAGGGAGGTCAGACTAAAACGTCTCATCTGCACCTACAGCACAGCAAAGCTAAAAGGCTCCTTTGCTATTCCAGTGGCATCACTGTCCTCTCCTCCCAGTTGGGATGACATCCATTTGAGTCTGTGCCAGATCCCAAATTGTGCAACTGCAAAGTGTATTTCCAGTGGGGTGCTTTCTGCATAATTTCAGATACAAAAGATAAGAAACATGAGACTGGGGCAGAGGTAGAGTTCAAGATTGTAGATGAAAGAAATGTACTAATTGTCTTTTCCAACTGTGGCCCTCAGGAATCCTGTTTCTCTCCAGTCCTTCCCCAGTAAAGCATCCAAGGCATTTGAAAGTACTTTTTTTTCAGGCTACTCGCCTGCAGGTACTTCTAGGGTAGAACACAGTACCCATAAAGTATGTGTGTCATGTTTTATAACAATGGGTTGGGTGAGAAACAGGTTGTTCAGGGGAAAACTTCTGTTCGCACACAAAAAAAGCCCCAAGGGCTTTTCATCTGTGGATTATGTGCACAGCAGATAAACCTTAATTAAGGAAGCACTCAAAAATAACCTGTATACAGCAGAAGCTCCTGGAAAGCAATTTGTCTTCCTTGGAAAGCTAAAAGGGTGAGTCAGCCCTGCCAGGATGCATTCAAAACCATCTCAGTGGAAAACAAGAAATCTGTCTTTCTTATCTATCTCCCAAGTGTTCGTGACATCTTGGCTATAGTATTGTGGCTAGAATAAAGTGGCTATTATTACTAGTGTTTGCATGGAATCTAGAGTTCCCAGCCAGGAATCAGGTCTGGTAGGGATCAGTTTCAGATCTTAGTATTCCATCACCCCCTCCCCTTCACTTACACATCTATGTGTAAAGCAAACCCATACTAATACCTAATACTGATGTATTCGTGATGCTGTTAGGGTACATGCAATGTATTGCCATTTTACACAGAGTGAATGTCCTCTGTTTCAGTTAGTAAACAAATCTGTAATGGCAGGACATAACTGAGGCAGGTGGATGCAGAGCTAAATGGATATATAAAAGGACATAGTCAAACATGTCCATTTTTTTATTCAGACCATCCTCGCTTACCCAATGAAGCCAGTGTGTAAAGCTTTGCCTTTATGAAACACACTTTTATGTCTCTATCTACACAGCCCACAGCATTTTTCCGGTCCAAGAGGGATGATCCTCTCACCATCCCCATCTGCTTGTCTGCCACACCTCCAGGTTTCTAGGACATCCCTTGCCAGGAAGACTGTTCCTGTAAGTGAGACTTTCCTTGCTATCACATAGCTGAGAGAGTAGGAGATAAGAAATTAATGTTTAAGGCACAGATAGGGCAGAGGTTAGTTCTTAGGTACCAGGAATGTAGAAATTTCCTGGAGCCATGACAAGAAGATTTCTAATCTCTGGACACTTTTGTAAGTCCTATCTTCAAACTCACAGCTTACAGAGGGGGTCAAATTATGGCAAAGAATTAAGGAAGTATTACCATAACCTCCAGACCCTTTTAAATGTCTCCTATGCTGGTATTTCAGGAAAGGAGAAATGAAGAAACTAGGTGTTTTCTAGATGTTCCACATGTTTGCAGCCACATATAGGCAAAGAAAGGAGAGGACTGAGTGCTTTGGTCCTTGCTTGCTGTTAGTCCACTTGTCTCTCATGGTGTAGAACCTAAGGCATCACCTCATTGCCTTTCCTTGGAAAAATCATGACATAGTTTTGTATTTTGAATGCTGGGATGGAGAGACCAAGAAAGAACTTACTGTTTCACTGAAAGGTGTTCGAATATTACACAGCTTCCTCTGCTTCTCTCTCTAGCTCTCCTTTTCCTGGTGTTTCTCTGCCCTCCAATACATGGCATGTATCAACCACCTTAATGTTCATCCTAGGATCAGGCTGCTGTATGCCATAGCTATGCTATGTGCACAGCCATCACCCTGGTACCCTGCTCCTTTCTGTCTCTAGTTAGGAACTCCTCTTAAATGTGACACCAAATCCCAGAGCCTTTCGATACACATGGCCATCTTCCAGTATTCTGAAAACTCTGTGCTGGGAGCCCAGATTTAGGACTCACACACCTTTCACCAGACAAGACATCAATACTGGCCAGACCCTGGACATCCATAGGACCACTGACACATCAATAACCCACTTCACCCATTTCACCCAAGGGAAATATGATACCTGATTATTATTAGAAAAAAAAAACCCAAAACAAAAAACGGTGTTCTCCATGCAAAGAACTAAGGGCCCAAAGTCATTCCTTTCTCGTGACACCTGCACCAAAGTATGTGTGGAAACTTTTCCTTCAGCTGTTTAGGTGAAGTAGTGCTGAATCACCCAAACAGCTGTGCTATTTGTGGGGTTAAGATGAGTCCCAGCCCATGCTCTGTTCTTGACTAGAATGTATGTTCATACTGATGCTACTCAAGGTCACTTAGGCCTAGACCCACAGAAATTTAGGCATCCAACTCCCAGTGATTTCCCAGGATTGAGTCGCCTCAGTGTTTTTCGTGGGCCTGGCTCCACATGACCTGATTTGTCTCAGAGATGGCATTTAAGGAGCAGAATGTATTAAAAAAAAAAAAGACCAGCTGTCTCCCCAGAAGGAGTGAAGTATGGACACGTGAAAGGGAGAAAAGGCTTTCACGCTTTGTGAAGTGAAGAAGCAATTTAGCGCACAGAACAGCTTTTTTTAGCCCAGTTAAATGGTGTGAAGACACCTGGCTAGAGGATGGCACCTGTCAGCACAACCTGTCTTCAAGGCGAGGAAACAAACAGAGTTCCTTTATTTTCCCAGGATGACTACGGTGATGGTGGGTAAAACACCCTTGAGACAGAAAAGGTTAATTCATCTCTCTGAAGGCCTAATCAGGATTGTTCCCCAGGGTATAACTAGCAAGGTTTCAGCTCTCCAGTTTCATATCCGCTAACAATGGAGTTTCCACCCTTTCCTCTACAAGATCCTCTCATTAGTAGGAAACTTCCCCTCTATTTTATGGTGCCTAGATTAAAATAAGATAATGACAGGCAGATGGATGGATGTTTTTCAGTCGTGTACAGTGACTGAAAAGACAGATAGAAGATAATCTAAGCTAGACCTATTTAGATATTTCTAGTGAGCCTTCTCAATAAATCCATACTCTCCTCACCTGTTTTGGGACGTCTCTTCTGTTTGTCACCCTGTTTCTCTTAAGCTGGTGGTCAACCGTGGTGTCTTCTACCACCCTGAAGCTCCAACAGCTCCAGAAGTCAGATGGAAAAAGGCACTCAGTACTGCTTACGTTGCCTTTGCAGACTGGGTGAAAGACAGTAGAGCCCTTCCCCTGAAGGGGATGCAAAGTGGATGATGTTCAGGATGTTGTTCATGATCTCTGGAGCAGAGAAGCTCACAGGGAAAAACACTTGCCCTGGGTCTGGTCTGGTCTCTGTGGAGCACTTTGGTGGTTATGGGGCACAGGCTACACTCACTCATCTTTCAATTTGAAGCACCCAGAGTCTCAGAGACAGGACTGGGTTGGAACTTGCTACGGTGGTGCTTTTATAGTTCATGCCAAGGGTGTGTGTATACCCCGGGGTGTGGCCTGAGTGTATGAGAGCACTCCATGGCACAGGGTCTGTGGGGACTGTGTCGAAGGTCTTGAGTGTCTGGCACAATCAACATCTGTGCTCTTGCTTGAGGTTGGATCCTGGTGCGTACTGTACTGTCAGTTGTGTCTAGTCTCCTTTTTGGAGGGAAACACTTGTGTCACTCCAGAAGGAACCAGTCAGCAGGCGTTCAGATTGAGGATCAAAGCCTAGAAAGGAAGCAGGAAGGTATCCAAGCTGATCATGTAAATCTACTCTCAAAACAGCCCACATTGAAGAAATTCAGCAAAAGGACCAGGTGAAAAATTTCCCTTGAACTAAGCTTTGATTAGAAAAGTCCATTCAAAGAATAGCTGATTTTTGTTGCAGATGTGCTTAGATAGAAATGCAAGCTTGCATGTCACTGGACTAAAGAAAAATTTTATCTTTTTGAGCTCAAACTATGTGGTTTGCTTGGTTGTGTTTGGGGCAGTTTGGGCAAGGATGGTTGCTGCTATGTGGATTATTTTGAAGTAGCACCTTCAGACTCTGAATCCATGGTCTGCTGACCATGAGCAGGTAATGAAACACAGAACTATCAATGTCTCTCCCTTCCTACCTTTTCTCTCTCACTTTCCTTTTTTTTTCCTTGCTTGCTTAGTTTTGGACTCCACAAAATTTTTCAGGGAATTGTTATTAGCCTCTAGTGGCTCAGAGTTCCTGCCCCAATGAGAGCTGGACACATTTGCTTCTGATCTAGCTGCATCCAGGGCACAGAGGCTAATTTACTGCTCAGACTAGCTCCCCTGAGATCTTGGGCAGACAGCTGCTGAGATTCCCCAGAGTCCAGGCTTATGCAAGGTCTCCAGAATGACTTCCACAGGAAGCAGAAGCTTATGTCCTGCTCCTACCCCATTCCCTCCATGGGAACTCAGGGCATCCCATCCTTCAGGCCTGTTGATCTGCAAACATGCTGATGCTGCACTGTCATTGTCACTGAGAAAGACATTAAATAGCACTGGTCCCCATATGGACCCCTAAAGGTCACCACTTGTCATCAGTGTCTACAGGGACTCCAGGCTGTTGACTGCTACTGTCTGGAAGTAACTGTCCAACCCACCAAAGAGTCCAACCACCAAAGAGTCTCCCATTTTAGAGAGAAGGGTGTCGTTGGGAATCACGTTAAAGGCCTTGCAGAAGTCCAGCTGGTGACATCTGTAGCCCTTCCCCTATAAACGGGTGTAGTCACTCCATCAGAGAAAACCACTAGGTTAGTCAGGCAGGGCTGGCCCTTTGTGACACCACCACTGCTTTATACCTAGCACCTGCATAAAGAAGAAAAGGTGTTTCTTCTCCTGAACTGCAGCTAGGGCTGGGGTGAAACCCTGTGGCTGCCACCTGTGCCTTCAGTCACACACAGCAATTAAACTTCAGGAGGGAGAGAGGTGTATATCCCAGCTGAAATTACAGGGTGAGCTGAAGAAGGTAGCAACCAAGATTCTTGACCGGGATCTGGCAAGGCCAGTAAAGTACTGCCTTTCTTACTGTTCCATTAACCTCCTGGTCAGACCTTTGCCTTTAGTTTTTCAAGTCTTGGAAGAGAGCCTAGCCTCAAGCATCACCTTTAGCCAACAGCTTCCCCATTCCCTGAGGAGCACTATACAGTCTTTCAAGTCATCAGAACTGCTCTTAGCAAAACTCAAAAAATCAGAGTTGCAGGTCTATGCAGTTTGATAAACTGGCTTTAAAACAGCTCTGCCTAAGACATCCTCTCTCATAGCCTCTTCAGCTTTTGTCCCAAAGAGACCAATCCCACAAGCCCACTGCAGAGCTGAACTCTGATATTGCACCATGATATTGCATCCCCAAAGAGCAGCAATCCATTGCAAAGACTTCTACCTATTGGTATAGACTCTATTTTCTCACTAGGGCAGCTGGCTTTTTCTCAGCTTCTGGTTCTGATGGATTCAACAGGTCTCACTGGCATGGTCTCTCCTTACCAGCCAGGATTAGCCCTACTGGCTCTGCTTCTTCCTCCATGGGATTTCCTGAGCCTGTTAACACCAGCCTCAACTTCACTAGGACAGGGTGTCAGCCTAGCTGCTGGAAGGCAGAGAATGATGGTGTTGAGTGCTGGATCTGATCTTCATGGATGCTCAGTTTATTGATTTATGTTGTGGATCTTCATGCCCATTGGGGCTTGACTGACCCAGAGATTGCCCTCATGCATCCTCTGGCTTGCCCTGGCCATTGTCTCCACCCACTTTTACTTCAGTGGCACCACTGGCGTTGACATTTGCCCCACAGATCTTCTACAAGGTGTCTGATAGGACTGTTGTCACAGCCTGTGTATGAATTTACCACAAGCAGTGGGTAAGACATGGACCCCTCCTATATATCTGATTTCTTCACAGCAACTCCATGTCTTGGATGCCAGGGACCTTATAGAAAACCTTATGTGAAATTATTCTTGGCCTACATTTCCTTCTCATTTCCCATACGTGTTTAAAGTACGAGCACAAAAAGCGGGCGAGAGATCCATATCTCCTCCCTGCTTAGGCACCAGTACAGGTGAGAACAGGAAGTTAGACCTACTCTCAAGATATCAAATACAGGAGACAGATCACTGGTCCCACTATGAGCTCTCATATACTGCTGACTCATAGAAAAGAGTGAGAAGACCCAGACCATCTTTTTCTGTTCCTTCTACCCCAAAGTTTGTGCAACTTATTAACAAACGGTTTTACAAAAATCTTATTTGAAGTCCAGTGCCAAAAGCAATATCAGATGATGAAAGTGGAGTTTCGTTTCATTGATTCCAATGACATTTTGCTAGGAATAATTTTTACAAGACCTCTGTGGTTTGCTGCTCCAAACAACTTACAAATGGAGACATTAAGTTCCAGAAGGACTCTGAACATAATTAAATTAGTATTTGTAGTGCTACAAGAACCTCAAATGCATGGTCTGTAACTCAGTAAAGCATTGTGAAATATTTAAGCCGTTCTCTTATCTACTTACTCCTGTCAGTGCAGGATGAGAACATCCTAACAGGGGGTTTAAGTGTCTGCCAGAACCTGAAAAGGTCTCCAGAGGGGACGTGTATGACACAGCTTCTTTCACCCAAGAATCTGGGCTTGACTGCCCAGTTTGTGTAACTCCAGTGCTTCCCAAGGTCTGTAAAACTGATGAATCAGGCCTGTGATTGCAGCTGTCACTCCTGAGTGGCACAATGCCGAGGCCATAATGTTGTGCCATACCCCTCTCCCCTCTCCCCCCTTCAGGTAGGGGTGTCACCAGAGTACATGGTTTTGACTGGGAAGATCCTGAACACGAGACTCAGTAGCCCCAGGGCTTAATCACTTTTTCTAGACCCTGGCACTGAGCTATGGGAAATGCACATGTGGCTTTGAGCCATTTTGTTTCCTACTTTGCTCCTTTACTGTATTCAACCCTATTGAAAAGGGGGGAGGGAGAGGCAAGCTCGCAGTGCCTGCTGCGAAAAACCCTTTGTGGACCCTGCTATTTTAGTGCTATAAAGACCCCCAGCCAAAGAGAACATGCTGAATAGCTGTGCCAGGAAAAAAGCCACAAGTCTTTGGACCCACCACTTACGAGGGCTAGTATATCACAGCCACATTCAAATACTCATCCAGATCTTCTCCTAATCTTCCTGCTGCAGGACAATTGTTATTTATTTCAATTGTTTTCACCCCCCGGGCTTCCCATTTTAAAGCTGTTATTAAAAAAGGGCTTCAATAAGTATTTAATATCTTGGTTGTAAGGTTTTCTAGGTTTTTTTCTGTTCTTCAATCAGGAAGCATGTCAGTAGCCTCAAAGCACTGCATATTGTAATGTCTTTTCCCCATGAGCACAGTTTAGATGACTCTGCATCTGGTACATCTGTAGCAGAACTGTACTCTAAATCCAGGCACCCCTGGAGCCCAGCCTGTGGGGGGCTTTACTCAGTGGCCCCCTGGCAGAGAAGTTGAGGGAAAAGGGACTCTGGTAAGGACTCTTAGGATGGCTGGGCAGGCAGAGTGCACAGAGCTACTTCCACTTCTTTCTACTCCGATGCAGGTTTGATATGGAAATAGGGTTTTCTTCCTGAGAAGGACTTACGGGTTTCTGGAATAGGAACTTTCTTCCCTCAGGAACCCATGCAAAGCCAGACAGAAAGCACTGGGAAGCTTGCACAGATGATCTAATACCAGAAAATGGGCAGTGTTTCCTCTGCTCTTAATAAGGGCCAGTTCACACTGAGCAGCTTTGTCACACACTAAAGAGGAAATAACTGAAAATCTCCAGGGTCCTCTGGACCCTTCCTGTACAGTGCAACAGGGCTGATTCTGTTCATCCACCCTGCAGGAGTGGCTTTTACCAGTCTTTGGACATTTGCCCCAAAAATGACTCTCTGGGTTCCCGTGGTAGTTTATTCCTTTGGTGAACTAAAGAATTCCTCCCAGAGTTTCAGCCAGCCCCCTGCATCTTGTCCATGCTGACATTAGGTTGTTTCTGCTTTCTTAGTAACACCCCTTCCTATATCAATAGCTCTCACTTGTCATACCATCCTTCTTTGTCAGATCACTCCTCCTAGCCCTCTTAAGCCCTAACCAGTACTTGGTTACTGAATTTACATTTGTTCTACTGAGAAATTACTAAAATGCCTCCCCAGCTTTAATGAATAATGAAACACTATACTTACAAAACTAGTAATTAGCAATATAGCTCAAAATAAATCAATGTGTGGATCAGACTCCCAAAGGCAGAAGGAAAAGCTACAGCCATTAAAATAGGTGGAGCTGAAAATAGCTAAGCACTTGGGGAAAAAGAAAGGGAAAAAATGCTTTAAGGAACTTATGAATGGTCATGTCCTATAGATAGCTACCAATCCACACAGGTTGGTAAACACTGCCCTGAGTCTGACTGCTCCATTTCCTGTCAGCTCCCCTCAAATGCTATTCAGCACATTTAGGAGTTTTCTGAGGATGTCAAGAAGCTGGAGCAACCAGGAAAAGTAAGAGGGAATAGAAGAATGTCAAACCCTCATCAGTGGTTGTCCAGGAGTTTCCATCAGGGCTCCTATCGTCCTTCCTTCCAGATGAAGGAAGAGGTGCCCACTGTAAGAAAAAACAAATGCATAACGATTTAGAACGCTGACAACCACCATTATTTCTACATCCTTGGGATGGATCTCCCGTGTGGTGTGGGAAAGGAAGCAATGAAACAAGCAATGGCAGACAAGACAATGGGAGTGTGTTGAACACAAGAAAGGGCATAGGGACCACACTGGTTTAGAGAGGAAAATTCGGATACTACAGCAGTCAGCTTGTTTTCCCCTAGCACCACCTAAAATATAGTGCTGTTCCTTGGTAGAAAGACATAATTCTGCTTCTTCAGGAAGTCACAGGACAAGGCTGGTTCTTGCCAGATCAATTTATTGACCCACTAACAATAAAAATACAAGTCCTTCACAAGACACATCTTTGGAGTCAAGAAAATCATAGGTCTGCTCAAACAATGCAGATTATGGTAGGCAAATGTCTACATTATGTGGCCAGGCCATGTCATTTATTGTACTATACTGTTCAGATTAACTGCTCCCTCAGTCAGGAAAACAGACACAAATCATGCAAATTCCAATATAGTGAATGATTATCTATCTAAAAATTTTGCCCAGGAGTGTGGTGGTTTCTTTTTTTTTTTCTTTTTTTTCTTTTTTTTTTTGGGAACTCTTTCTTTTCTCTCCTTCCCAGTAGGAGAGAGGAAATCATATTGTACAACTATCACAAACTGCATGTCACAAACACACACATATGTACAAACATTGTGGAGTAAAGTGAGCAAATTGCAACAAATCCACTGCCTGGAGTCAGTTTGCATAATGAATTCACTAAATCCTACTGAAATTAAATCAGAAATGAACCCTAGATAGAGAATACTTTCAAATAGATTAAATTCAACGAGACTCATTTGATCCTTTCCAGAAAGAATGAGTTATGAATGTACAATCACTTTCTGTACTTTCTCAAACCAGACACTAAGGTTTTGGAATATGCCTGGTCCTTAGAATATCTGAGGATACTCATGTAGAATTGCACCTATTGGGGCTTTCAGGTGACTAAGACTTTGATTTCAGTACAAAGCAGAGAAAAAAGTTTCTACATGTTAATTTCCTTTGGTTTGAGAAGCAATTATTTTGAAGCCTGAAGAAAATATAACACGCTCCCCCAAGACGCCTGCTTTACAGATTGTACTCTCACAGAACTTTACCATGAATGATTAATATTTTAGTATACATTCCTATGCTTTAGCTCTAGTGGTTCCCTACAAACTTGGCTGAAAGAAGAATTAAAGGGCCAGGTTTTAAGGAATGAATGCTGGGATCTTAACAAATACCTCGTTGCCTTAATCCTATTGAAACCAGTGTGAATTAGGCACCAAGTCTCTCTGAAAATCCTACTAGGCTCCTGCCTCTATAAATCTTATTTGTTAGGACAGTTCTGTAAATTACCTAATACCACCCTGCCACTGTTTGGAAAAAGGCTTGTAAATATCTGCTGGGAGACTGCAAAGTAAAACAAAGTAGCTTAAAGAAGACTTAAAGCGTTAGTAGGAAATCTGGATATTTGGAGCTTAGGAAACTCAGGGGTATAAAGGGATTACACTAAAATCTTGGTCCTAGTTTTTGCAGTTGGAAGTCAGAAAGTTAAAATGCAGGAGGGAGAAGTTTGGCAAAGTAGCACAGAGGATCCCAGGGTTAGGGCAGCTGACAGATGGCTCTCCTACACCCCTGCCCCACCTTTGCTGCTGATTCCTCGGTTATCCTGGCCCAGGCTTTTCATGGGGTCATTCCTAGTGACAAGCTCTGCATCTCTGAGTAGCTGACTTCAGACACCTTGAGTCTGATTTGGAGCAGTGCCGAGCACTCAGGACTGCAGCTGGCAGTAATGGGAGATGTTTTCAGAGATGTGCAATTGAAAACAAAAACTATGAATAAAGGTCAGGCCCTGTTTCTGAAATTCAGGACATAAAACTAGGGCATCCTGCAGACCAAACTCTTTGTGCCTCAGCTGTCCACCTGCAAAAATGGAGAAAAAAATACTCAGTTATCTCACATGAGTCTTGCAAAGATTTACTGAGTGATATTAGGGATGTGCTTAGAATCACAAGACAGCTCAGGAGAAAATGAATATTTCTGATTTCAGAGTAAGGTTGGAATACTATTAAGCAAAGTTGTGGGGTCACACACTGGCTTATTATGATTTTCAAAATATTGAATAATTTCTCACTAAGTGAGCACTGTCCATTCTGTGACCTGAATGTGGTCAGAATTCCTGAAAAGAAAAATGTTATTTGTATAATATCCTGTTATTAGAAGTGTACTGAAATACATTCACAAGAAGAGACCATACCGAGGTTGCACAGGCAACCACATTCCCAGTATTCTTTTTATACTTGCCTTAGCATCTTTAATAACTTTCTTCTAACATAGTTTCTCCATGGTCTTCATCACACATATATTAGCTCATATTGCAGCTGAAGTCTGAATCTATTTCCACTCCCAATAATGTGGGATAATTCAACTCTTACCCAGATTTCACTTTTTAAAATGTAATTAACTACATCATGGGAGCTAAAACCTCTTGGCTTCATCGGCATCTTACCAAAAAAACCCAAAAAACCCAAAACAACTTCAATTTCCAAGAGGTGTCAACTCCCTATCCAGTACCTTAGGTAAGGTGAGGGATTTTTCAACAGGCAGCTCCCAGGCAGAAACAAGGAATGGCTCCCCAGGGTGCCAGCACCCTGTGTGGGATGGGATGAGGCCGGGTGCCCAGCTGAGTCTCAGAGCTTGTTGGAAGCTGGTGGCCTCAGAAGCCCCTGGGAGCTTCCTCCCACATGGAGATACTGATAAAATAGCAGTCCTAACATCAGCAGTGTGCCGGCAGTAATACAACGTATATCCATAACCCCAAGCTGCACCAGGGGAGGTTCAGGTTTGATGTGAGGAGGAATTTCTTCACAGAAAGGGATGCCACGCATTGGAATGGGCTGTCCAGAGAGGTGGTGGAGTCGCCACGGCAGGAGGTGTTCAAGAAATGACTGGATGTGGCACTCAGTGCCATGGTTTAGTTGACAAGGTGCTGATCAGACAAAGGCTGGACTCAGTAATCTTAAAGGTCTTTCCCAACCTAAATGATTCTGTGATTCCGTGATTCCATTGTGGGAGTTATATGTCAATCACTCAGTATCTGCCTCTGGGTCCAAAGCCGCAAGCTGTCCATCCTTGAATTAGGTGAGGCAGGATTATCAGTGGAAAATGAAGGGTTTTTCTTAGCAAAAAATAAATTAATAGAAAGTACATCTTATCTGGCAATTTAATGAATGCACAATTACTGCATCAGGGAAAAGCCCCCTAAAGATTTAATCATTTAATATGTACAAAAAAGCTACTGAACAGAGAATTACTTTGTTCAGAGGATCAGCTATACCCTTGCCTAGTTTTTGTCAGCTCCATAGCTACCCTGGAACATCAGAGCTGGAATAGCAGGGCTGCTGCAGGGCAGAAGCACAGGGCGTTGATAAAAGCGGAGCAAAGGAATGGCAGAAATCCTGTTTAGTACTTTCCATGCTCTGTATAACTGAGCTCTATTTCACTGCCACTGGCAGTAAAATGACCTCCTGCTTACACCACAGTACTTGAAGCTTGTGTTTTCTTTAAAAACTGTGCCTATCTCCAATTCTGATTAACTTCTCCAGGCATTTCTCTGCTGCTCAGCTTTCACAGATGGATATCCAAACAGCAGAATTGCTTTGTATGGTACCCCTCAGAGGTACTCAGCATCCTCTGCTGTCTGCTGCACCTGACAGCAAGAAGAGCTTAGAGGCAAGTACCCAAGAGAAGTTGAAAAATTACGGGCTGGGGATATCAGCATCGATGATACCATACTGCATGAAGCTGAGAGAAAATGAATCGTATGTGAAAGATGGAACTGGATGGATATAAGGAAGCAGAGAAACAAAAAGCACATTTTGCCCTCTGCAGGGACAGGTGAGAACCACGGAAGAGAAGCAAGCAAGCCCTGCCAATGGGACCCCTTACTGCACTTTGTGAGATGGGAAGGCTGACCTTAGCTTGGTAAGGCCCCTTCAGTTCCAGAGCAGGTGCTTACAAGTTACAGTATTACCTGCTGTGGTCACTGCTTCTTCTAGAGGGTTAAGAAGCCAGTGAAGCCCCATGATCACAGATATTTCCAATAGAATTATCTCTTGACCTAGTCCGGTGCTTTTTCTGCCATCCCCTCCATTTCTGCGCTGTGGCAGTGCACATTTCCACAAGGGTTGCTGCAAAGTTAGACCATCTGCTTTGGGAAGAGTAGGGACCATAAGATCTTCACCATCTCACAAAAGCTAACAAGTCTACATTTCCACTGCCTTCCTGGCAAACATGCACCAGGTTTGGCCCAAGGAGACAACCACATATTCACTTGGCAAAAAGGTCTCCTTCTTCCCTGCACTGACAGCCTCTCCACCTCCATTCTTAAGTAGCAGAGGGACAGTGTCCTTTCTCCAGACGTGCCAACAAGACCTTCTCTTTTGGCCACCACCACTGCCTGCATGAAATATCTCTTCTGATCACTCCGTCTTGACTATCAGCTCCACACCAGTCCTGGCAGACAGAGGTTTAACTCCAGAGGAGCAGGAGGAGGGTATCTTAAGCTACCACAGAGGAAAATCTCAGCAGAAGGTCCTCACATAAAAGACAGGGTGTCCCCAGAAGGTATAGGCTTCTAACCATAACCAGGGGTTAGATTTGACGTGTCTACAGTGTCATGCCACACTGGCACATTTCAGGGTAACTAAGACACAGTCACTACTCTTCTTCCATGCTTATACAGTGCCCAAGAGTTGCTTTTTTTTCCCCCTAAGATTCACGAATTTTTGTACTGGGACTTCTGTATTTCCATTTCAGTTTCTGCTAAGACAAACTCTGCCTTCAGCATGTTAGGCTGCTTTGTGCACCCCTTGGAGAAGTAAACGTTCTTCTGGAGATAATTCATGGACACAGAGGCTTAGGAAGCAATACAACAGTTCAGCAGCAGCCAGCACATGTAGTCATGGTAGGAAAAATTCCCCACCTGTGCCTGGTCAGAAAATTGTGTCCCATCTTATACACCAGAGATTTGAGAAAGGCAATGCAAATATTCATGGTCTCCACAACAGCAACAGCATTTTCAGAGTACGGAGAAGGCTCTCATCAATAAAAGTGTATGACAGTGTACCACCAAGGTTCTTGCCTCTTCTCAGGCTCCCTGTTAAGCACAGTTTAAAGGCTCTGATTTCTTTCTTAAGCCCATCCTGGTGAAGAGCTTATGATCCAGACCCTGCTGCAAGCACCACCTCCCCACCTGGAGACCCTCCAGGGCAGCAACCAAGAGCCTGAACTTCATGAGCACAGCACAAGCTCAGAATACAGGACCTATGATAGCACAGACCTGCTTGCTTCCACTACTTCATGGTCAGCTCTTCCTTATGAGATCCTCCCACGGAGTCCCACAGGCAGATACCTGTCCCACCCCACAGACACAAATAATAAACGACTGGCAAATAAAGCAATCAAATTATTTTCATTACTCAAACTATTTATTCCGGGTGAGAAGAAGGGAGGGGAAAAAGAGAGGAACAAACCTATCCTTCTTCTGTCCTTTCTATATTAATTAATTCACAAGGAATGTGAATACTAGTTTAAAAGCTATTGGTTGTATACAGAGAAAACAGGCAGAATTACAGCAGCAGATTATTCCACTTTCTTCTGTGCCTCGGTTTCCTCACATACAAATGGAGTAATAACAAGAATGTTCCAGGGTTGATTTGTTAAGCTGACATCCTCCAACATCAATGAAAAGTGTAGTATTAGTTCCAGCCATAACACCTTTGGCCCATTTTTTCCCAGTTATTTTGCAACCCATCATTCACAGGCACAAGTCAAAAGTAATGTGATTCATGTATTACATAAAAAGTCTGTCTTACAAGCATCTTTCTGGGCACATGTTAAAGGCGGAAGCGGAAAATGTAAAATGGAGACTACCTCTGAAACCTCACTTTGACTTCCTGGCGCAGATGCCTTTTAATAGACTTTATTGTATCTTTTTTTCCTTGAAAGTGTCCCCC
Organism: Eulacestoma nigropectus; assembly: GCA_013397775.1. Classification (NCBI taxonomy): domain Eukaryota; kingdom Metazoa; phylum Chordata; class Aves; order Passeriformes; genus Eulacestoma; species Eulacestoma nigropectus. The sequence continues at coordinate 99,342 of VZTE01007283.1, read as the reverse complement.
ACCTTGGCTACTACAAAGGACAGACAGAGCTCATGGAGTGGGTAGCAATTCACTATTTTCCTGTTATCCTAATTTCAAGCACAGCAAAGTGCTTTATTTGCCACACACCATTCAAACCCATCACTGAATGCAGAATACTGATTTCCTCACAGTCTTTTTCTGTGGTGCTTATTTTGCCATAATATCTCGTTGCTTCACGAGCCTTAATGGATATTCTTCCACAGAGATAGGTGGGGTTGTTATCTCTATTTTACAGACACTAAAATCAAACAAAAAGAGGCTAAGGTCAAAATGGCCAGAGCAACAACAAGTTTTGGGTCCCTAATTTGTGATGCCTTGGATTGGCATTTCCCCAGCTCTGTGTGTGTTGACAGCAAACCTCCATACAATACCAGCTCTGCACCTCTGCAAGTCAGACCCCAGGTGTCTCAAAGTGAGAACCCAGAAAATGAGAACACACCAATTAGTGGCCCCCCATGAAAAGCCTCATTTATGTCGCCTTTTCATATCACATAGGAACTTGTGACAAAAGGCAGGAAAAAGCCTAATTCTTCAGGGCACTATTCAATTGCCAAAATATGAGACCAGTCTTCTGTTTTTGAACAGCCCCCTGCCCAATTCAATACATAACCTTCATCACTGGCAGTAAATGAAACAGGAGACCTATAGAAATCAGCTTCGTTTATGGTAAAACTCATTCAGTCCCTAAGTATATTCCATTCTGTGCACTGAATGAGACAGGGATCCTAATGAAAAAAAGGTACCCGTGTTTGATCTGATAATTAAGAACCACATTTTTATGTCTATTCATGAGAGAAGACAAATTAAAGATGGATAGGCAATGCTTTTAATTAATTTTCTGTATTCTAAGTGTTTGACTTTGAAAACTAAATGTATGCTTAACAAAGGTGCTTAATCTTTTTTTTTTAAATGTAAACTAAAAAGGGACAAAATAGGAAATTTCATCATTTGAAATTGTAACATTCTCCTTCTTTGTATTATAAAGGTGCAACTGTTACCTATTAAATGGTTGTGAAATTCTTTGCGCTTTCAAAGCTTTATTCCTCTAATCTCAACAGACAAATAACAAATTAAAAAACCACAGCATCTATTTGAAGAAGACCCCTACCAAGAAAATTCTTGTCCAAACAGGAAAAGCTCAGCAAAGTTTGATGTAGATGAAAAGATTGTCTTTGACTATTGCAATTTATCTCATCTCCCAGAAGTTGGGTAATCCTGACTATAGGCAGGGTGTCTTGTTCCCCCTCTTGTGTTGTGAAAAGACTTAGGAATAAACAAAGATATCTTCCTGGGTGGTGTATGGATTTTGCATGAGGTGTTGGAAGATACCACAGATCAGCTTTAGTTCTTCTGTATCCCCATGCAGCAATAGCTCTTCTGCTGCACGACAATACATCCAGTGAAGGTGACTATTATATCTCAGTATGTTTTATTCTGTATTCTCAGCAACCACTAGGACACATCATAATGGCAGCAGAGGGGATTAAGCACTGAAGGTGACTTCTGGTAGGAGTACAGCACTCCGGTTGGGATTTTCTGAGTGACTGCCATACAAATGCTTTGAGACAATTCATGTCAGGCAGGCAGAAGAAGCCACCAATTGATAAATCTCTTGTAATAATTCTCTTGTGAAGATGATGAAAAAGGCACCTCAGGGTGGAGTTCCAGCAGATGTCTGGGTTCAGGAGATGGATGTTGGAGCTAAGTCTAGGAAGAAGGTGAGCTGTCTTGCTGAAACCATAGTCTTAAGTCCACTAGAAAATATGGGTAGGATTGGGCACCTCAGTACCATAATACACCAGGTGAATGCCTTTTGAACCTGCCTATAACAAATGCTAGAGACAGAGTGACATCTAAACTGTCAGGGTTTAGACATCTTGCTCTGGTTATTGGGGAGGTATCTTCTGGTTTGGATTCCAAGCCCTGAATCCCTGCACTGAGAGAAACAACTCTAGTTCCTCTCTGACAGAGTGCAGTAGATAGGTATTTATTCAGTATCTCAGTGGACACACTAGCTTCCCTAAATTATGGAAGATGTTGATTCAACTCTCTATTGTACCTGAAAAGATCTCAAGCCTTACCTACCTCCTACAAAGGACTGTTCAGAGCAAGCTGTTCCCGGCTTTTCCGGCATAAGCTCCTTGGCTTTTCTCATGGAAGAATTAAATAAGGATCAGGCCAGAGACAGCATACAGAAGTAAATATCACTTTATATCCTACTGGTTAAGCACACATCTGCAAGAGGACAGACTGGGTCCAGCTTCTGCTTCAGTGAATATTTGATAATAATCATGTGAAATAGTCTTGAAAGAGCACAAGAGACCATTTAGTCCATCCTCTGGTCCAGAAGTACTTCTTACAGCCCTTCAGTGATTGGAGCTGCCGTAGTTTACTCAGTATATCCCAGTGCATCACAATCTTTTTGGACATCCCATTAAAGACCATTACTCCTAGTTTTATACATCATGGACAGCAAGAACAGATTACTCCTATTTTCTTGCACTTGCTAGACTAGCATCTGGACCACTTTTGGCCTTATTCCTTTTAGGTTAATCAACCCTAATTGTTTTAGTCTTTTCTCCTTTGACCCCAAGCAATTCTTACTATCCCAGTCTGCACTCCCTCTCACTGGACCACACTTCCTTACAGTGCACTATGAGACTAAGGCAGGACATTTCAGCTGAGTCCTACATGTGCACATCAGAGCTGAAGGCTTCTGAGATGTGTCTGAAAGCCTGTGCTCCCATTTGCACAGCCTGGTAAGATGCTGTTTCCCTTCCCGGCAACAGGATGACGTTCTAGACTAACACTGAACTTGTGGTCCTCTAGAGACCCTGTCTTCCCTCCTGAAGGACAGCCTGTGGTCTCCCATGCACAGCTGGCTGCAATTTATTAATCATTCCCAGGGAGAGCACTCCACATTCACTCTGATGCTGTTCAAACCAGGTCCCTGGTCTGACAAGCTTTTCTTGAATTACAGTTGTTTCTCCCAGCCTATACCTGGTTTATGCTATCTGCAGATTTTATAAAACATTTCCTCTAGACAGTTATCCAGGTTAAAATTGTAATATAAAGCACAATGTATTTAATGAAAACATGAAGCATTAGCAGGCCACAGCACAAGCTTGTGGCAGCCTGTTCAATAGAGCCTTCCATTGCAACAGGAAATCAGTGAGAATTGCTCATTGAGTAAAATTATCTACACCAGCTCTGCATCCCTGCTTTAATGATTTCCTTTGGAACATGTTTCTTTGCTTCATTTATGATAAAAAGACTGTGAGATAATGTCAAAATCCTTACAAATGACAAGGTATGACAACTACTTCCTCTGTATCCACAAGGCTTGTTACAGAAGAAAGCTAAATTAGTTTGACATGATCTGTTCTTGACAGATCTGTGCTGGCTCCTAATAATCTCCTTTATTTGATTATTTCCACCATTTTTTTTTTCCTAGGAATGAAGTTAACCCGGGTAGTCTGCAATTTCTTCTCTTCTGCTTGTTTTCAGCCTTCTGACACCTCATCCAGCCCTCATGAGTCTTCAAAGCATTCAAAGCTTATGGTTCAGAGATTGCTTCCCTTACCTTTGTAAATAAGCTAGGATGACTTGAAAGAACTATCTTACATCAGTACAGCCTGACTTGTTCTGCCCTTTTCCTACATCCTCATCTTCCTCCTTTGTGGCTCCTGTTAACTGTTTTAACCATCAACTTGCAGCTGATCATGTTACCGAAGATACGCAAAATGGGCATAGAATGCTTTGGCCTTATTGACAATACTTGATGTAAAGCTTCAACCACAGCTCTTCTCTCCTCTCCACGAGCATCATAAACAGAGAGAGTCAGGATGATATTATTTCACTCTCTTGCTCGGCTCAATTATTATTTTATTTGTCTGCGTATTGAGCTGATGATGGCTTATAAAACTAAGGATCATCTAGGCATGCCAGTACGCAGCCTTTTAATGTTATGGGGACTTTACAGTTGCAAGTGTAATTTTCTGAGTGTTTTAGGCACCACCACAGTTAGAAAGGAAGGAAGCTCGGAAGTTCTACAGCCTATGACAGACACCTCTAAGAACGTAGTTCAGTTTAGAACGATCCCTTATTTCTCAGCTCAGAACAATGGTAAAATACTGTGATACATTTCAGACTCATCTTGAGAGTCACACCCTGATTAAAAAGTAATGAAATTCTACCAGATAAGGCATTGTCTCATAGTATCTCTTCCTGATTTGTAGAACCATACCACTCAAAGGAAGAAAACAATGAATATAAGTAAGAATTAACAGAACTTTAAAAGAAGATTTGCTAAAAGTTCCTATGAGCCATTTGGGGTCCTTTTCCACTAATTTGTCTTTTTTTTTTGTCTTCTGCAGAATCTTGTACACTGGCATCCTATGGAGGGTTCTTTTTGCTGCATATCCAGTTTTACCATATAAGAGTGAGCTTCAAGTACTGCTTCACATATTAACTTTGTTAACTATTCCCTGGAAGTTATCCAACTTCTGTTTACTTCATGGAGATTTCAGCTGGCTTCAGTTCTTCAGTTATTTTGGGGGGAGATCTTCTTTCTTTGCTCCATTTGTCCTTTCCTTAGGGTTTTATCTCTTCTAGCTGGTATTCTGAGTGGAATTTAGGATACAAGGGAAAGGTCATTTGCCAGTGCTGTGCTTGAGGCAGGACTGTTTGCATCCCTATCATGATTTTGAATGCAATTTTAACAGTCAACGTTAAACATCAATTTTCTGTTGCGGTTGTCAGTCCTCAAAATTCTATGTAAGACTTGAAATTCTTCTGGGTTTTCCACTGGAAATGCAAACAGCAGGAAGGGTTAAAGCCACAGTTTTTCATCTTTGATCAGGCAAAGTCTCCATTCGGACAGAATCATCTCAGCCTGTGCAATCCAGGTTGTTGCAAGCTGCTGGTCCGACTTCTTCAACATAACAAGCTAAGAATTAAAATCTTAACACTAGGTAAGGTGAAAGGTGTCCCCAGTTCTAGGGAACGCAGTGAAGCATCCCTGCTGGGGGTAAACTTTTGGTCCAGCTTCTAAAAGCCCCTTTGCCTCAGTTCTCCATCATTCCAGTACTATGTCCCAGCTTCACCACTTCTCTCAGGCACAGCCGAGCAGGTGATGCCCTCCTTGCACTTGCTCAGCAGGTGATTTCACTCTCACATGAAACCAAATGGCTGCAATTTTACTGTCAGCAAATCAGCAACTGACACTTGTTTCTTTATGTCTACCCTTCCAAACCTAGACGACGTTTTGTTAAATTACTTATAAATCCACCACTGAAGTCCTTACTCCTAAAGCTGTGGGCAGACAGAAGGTGGAATGATACAAGGAGAACAAGGGTCAGTTCAAAACCATTGTGGTTTACATCCTGATGGTTTCAATGTGAATAATATAAATGACTGGCCTCTTCTGCAAAGGAGCATAGCATAGTACCATGATGCCCAACCTGTGCTCCCTGTAGTATTTAACATTGCAGATTTATAAGGTCATTGGATGCTATTAATAAAATTAATGGATTAGACGCCACTCAATAGTCTGATGAACGGAATGCTAATTGAGAATAGTCTTAACAATTATAAGAATAATCAAAACTGTAAATTATTCCGTACATTACCAATTACTAGAAATCATCCCCATTCACAAAAAAACTGAAGTTCCCGAGAGCACAGTAGCACTTCTAGGCAATTATGAGAAGGGGTTCAGATCCAAACGCACTCCCCTGCACCCCTGAATTTTAAGGGCGTTCAAACCAAGTAAGTAAGATTCTTTTGGAGCCTTTTAGCTTTACTAATTACCAGCTCTTACAGAAAGGTGTATCCTCCAGAGAGAATGCCTAAATATTGTGAGATGTCCCAGCTTTCTATAAATAGGGATATACTGTGATTATGGCTGGAATTAATTCAAGAAACTTCAGATGCAAGATGAGTAATGAACGGGACTGACATTTACTGGTCATAATTTAAGAGACCGTAAGTACATCCTGGCTTCCTTTTTGAGACATAAATGCCAACCAACCCTGGTTGGCAGGTTCAGGACATCCTGTCTTGGGCCAACAAGACAGCTGGAGCACAGTCTGCCATCCAACAGTGGCATTAGAAGCCAAGGGACAAGCCTGGAAGGAGCACAAACCAGCAGGAAAGCAGGAATGCTGACACTAGTTTGTACTGCATGCATTGCTCCTGTTGCAGCCATACCCTTCCCAGCTGCCGCTGGGGCTGGGCAACCTTCTACCTATGCCAACAGCAAGGTGAGAGGTGAAGATGCACCCCTTTGCTGTCTCTGTCTAGAGATGCTCGTTTGTAGCAGCTGCAACTCCTGCCCAAGTGGAGAACTGGGGCAGATACAAAAGCAACTGGAGCACAAATAAGGAACACAGTTTTCCTTCGGATACCAGTGCCAGGCAGGGCGAAGGGAGCCAAACCCTGGCGGTAGTGGCTGATGCTGCCAGCAGGAGTCCCCGGGAAACACAGCATAACGGAGGGCTGGGACCCAGCTGGGGGAGAGAAGGAGCAGCAGGAGGACTGCATGGTCAAGGGAGCACGGGGAAGGCAAGGAGCAGAACAGATGGGGAGAAGAGACAGAATGAGTAACAGGCAGAGACAGCAGGATCAGTGTACCTCCAAAAGCACAAATTCCTTTTGCTGTATTAAAAACAAATCACTATTTTTGTTACACTATTCCTTCACCCCATACACATATTGTAGCCTGGATCACTGTGCTGGTCAGGGAGGAGCTACCACTCTGGTGAATAGTGGGGATAAAACTAAGTTGTAGCCCTACTCTCAGGCTCTGGTCCATTATAATAAAGCCTGGGTCTGGGAAGAAAATCAATGGTTTGTGTTAAAGGAACTCAAGGGGCTAATAAACATCCTAGCACTGCAGGAGTGACTGAGGATGGATAAAGCAGAGCTTTGCCTGTCTAAAGTATCTCTCACTTGAGGGCTTCTGAATCCCTTTTTTTTTTCCCACACTAATTGTTTCATTTCCAAATTAAAGAAACATCTTGCAGAGATGGCCATAACAGTCAGAGAATGTATGTTTAGATCAAGTCAGAAAGCAGGTTAATAGCACTGCTAGAAAGAGAAACCAGCTCTCTCTAAACCAATTCCTATATACTGGCCTGTGGTGCTCACAACCATGAAAAGCCATCGAGTTTTACACACACACTCAGCAGGTGATAGAGAGAGCCCTAAGGAAATATAAACACCTTCTCCACATGAGGCCATCAGAGCTCTGAGGTTACATGTCACCTCCTGGTGTGCTCAGGAGGACCTTGGAATTATAGATTAAATGAACGCGGATGGATTCTAGACTTTGATTTTGGACATCAGATGTTGAAAGTTGTTTCATCTGGATACCTGCTCTGGTACTCCCACAGCAAGATATTCTACCAGCAAGCATTTGTACCTTCCACCATGCTGGATGACCAACCTCCTCTTATCAGCCCAACATTCCTCTGTGTAGAGCTACTGGGTTATGGTTCTTTCTTTACAACACTGGGCACTGGGATTTCAAAACTTAGATGCAGACAGGTAAGGACTGCTGCCAAATCTACCTCTGAGACTTGTCAGACTCACAGCAAACAGGGGAAGCACAGAGTGACTTCCAAAGGGCATCAAAACAGAGAGCTGCCATCAAAAGGTTTCTCATTCTCAGGTGTCTTTGGCCTGGCACTGTCATCAGAGCTATTGCTCATTCTGAAATCCAAAGCCCTCTCGGTGTAGGGAGGAAGCCCAAAACAACAAAGGAATCACAAGTCATTTATGTTGAGGAAGAGGACAATGGGAGAGTCATACAGAAGGAAGGATGCATGGGCCAGCAGTGCATGCACTGAGCAAATCGCAGTCAGCAATGCACTTCCACAGCCATGCAGAGGCCTCAGTTTATAGAGCATGGTGCTAACAACACCAAGGTTGCGGGTTCAATCCCATAGGGACCGTTCACTTAAAAGTTGGACTCGGTGATCTTTGTGGGTCCCTTCCAACTCAGAATATTCTGTGATTCTGGTGCTTTTGCTTCAAATTATCTCGGCCAAAGGCAGGGGCAACCTTCAGGCTATAGCAGCTGTTTTACCTATTAATGCACCAATTTCTCAGCAGATACATGTCTGCTTGGTACAGAACTCACTTCTCCCCCATGTCCTCTGCCATGGACAGCACATGGAGAATACGAATCACTGTGAGGACCACACTCCTCACAGCACAAGCACAGCAAATCCAAGCGGGAATATGCATCCTTTGTTTGCATCATGCAAGACTATCAGCCTGCCTTCATCTCAAAAGGGGCAATGGGCCTGGTTCACCTTCCCACTAGCCCAAGAAGGCATTGCAACTTGGCAGCTGCCAGCAGTGAGAAATTCCTGCTCTCTGGGAAATGAGGAGAGGGAAATACAACGGCTGTGCAGGATGGCTACTAGATCCTGAGATGGCATCACAGAATCCAAATCAGATAATATTCTGCGTGTAAAGGGATCCATAAGGATCATCAAGTCCAGCTCTTAGGTCAGTGGCCCATCCAGGTATTGATCCCACAACCTTGGTGTTAATAGCACCATGCTCTAACCAACTGAGTTAATCTCAGGGTCTGGGACAGCTGGCCTGACATGAAAGTGGATTTGAGGTGAAAACTCTTTGCACTTTCTTCTTTTAGTCAGTCAAAGCCACATGAGCAAAGGGGGGGGTCCCTCTCATCCTCATCCCCAAGCGATGACCACCCTCTCAGTGTGGCATGGGCAGAGTCTGGAGCTGCAGCTCACTTCCTTATCCTGAGGCAGGAGCAGCTCTGAGATCATCCAGGCAGCCCCAGAGCTGGGCCAGGACAAGCCCTCAGATAATACATGTTGGTTCCTTGGGCTGCACACGTGTCCCAGCCTGGCATGGTGACACAGAAGATTCAGTGCAGCCCTCTGGGCAGGGATGCCTCTGCATACCAGCAGTACTGCCTGACTGCTTTTTGCTGGGACTTCGATGCAGGAGCAAGTGGCTACAGACAATTCGGATCCACAGACTGGTTTCTTTCCCACTAAGCACTATGGCTGCCCTTCTCCCACTGGAATCTCTGCCTGCAATTAGTTCCCTAGGAGGAGGGGGCTTGTCTGTGCCATTAAGAACAGTTACATTACATGATCTAGGAGAAATCAATGTCTCTAATAGTCAGCAAAGGCAGTGGAGGACAGGGTGATGGGAGGGATGTTTCTCTGGAGACACCCTTCTCAGTAGAAATCTCGGGGGTATTGCCCCAGGAAGAGAAATAGTAAGGACCTGGAGTAATCAAACTTCCATGCAGCAATTGTTTACTGGAAGAAGCAGAGAAGCTGCTCAGTGTCTCTCAGAAAGGCAGAGGCAGTGACTAGACTCTCCCTAGGTGCAGACGAAGTGCCTCTGCCCTGAAGTCAGTCTGTGGTGATTTACACCATGCTGGCAAGTGGTGGGAGGAGGGCGTGGATCCTTTAAAATACCCCTTTTCCTCTGTCCACGGCAGTGTTTAAAGGTAAGACCACGCCTTGCAAGTTTTGAAGCATCTGGATTGTGCAGTATAATTAAGTCGTCCTAAATGAAGCCTGAGACATTTTAATATCCTGAGGCAAGAAAACCTTAACTCTGCATGCATCTTCCTCTCTCTCTTTTTCTCCATTTCCTCTTTCTTGTACACCTCTGCAGTTCCTGGAATGACAAGCCACCTCACCGGCTGGCTGTAATTGCTAGAACTGTTCCCTAATGCTTTTGCCTTCTCCAATTGCCTTAAACTGCATCTTTAGAGGTACAGCCCTATTTATTCATGCTGCTCGTGTGGAAGGGGGAAGAAATGCAGACTGCCTCTTCTCCCCTCTCCCTCCTTTGATTTGATGGGTGTGGCAGGTTTAAACCTTTGCAGCCGCTGGCTCTCCGGCGCTGGGGTGAGGAAGAGAGGACAGAATGGGAGGGAAGCCGTCGTCTATGTCTGGTGATGAATGAGACTCATCTCACCCACAAGTGGGAAACCTGCTTGCGGGTTATTGTTTAATCACTCATGCAATCCAATACTGAGCACATACCCCCATAACGTCCATCTGTTCTAGAATGCAGTGCATGCAACACTTGCATTTCTAGCCACCTATCTGACTGCCCAGCCCTGCGCTTTACTGACTGCATCTCTCGCTGGCAGTAAAGGTTGAGTTCAGGTTTTCAGATACAGCTCGACCCAGCCTTTCAGTCACGCTACCTTTCAGCTGAATATTTTGTGGGCTCAGATTCAGAGCTGCAGTCAGCTGTAGGCAGAAATGACAACACTTAGCTATCTACATCTCTCATGGGCGGGCACAGTCAGTCAGTCAGTCAAATACTTCACTCTTCACACTGGCATCGCACCCACAAGAAAGGATAATCTGCAAGGTGTGTGAACATATTTGTCTCTGAGGGGTGGGAGAACAGACACACACAGGCACACCTAGACACAAATGCGAAGAGATTTCTTCCACGCCCAATCCTGTAATTTCAACATTTTGCTCTTTAGCTGCCAGAAAGGCGGGACACCAGGGGACTTCCTCTGAAAAATAAATTGAGGAGAGCTGTCTTTATTTCGGGAAGAAAACTCCTGCCAGTGCTGAAGAACCCATTCCATCTTTTTCTCTCTGTGAAAGGTCTGGGTGGGGACAGAGCAAGAGCACAAGCTGAGGTCTTTTTCCTCTCCCAGTCAGAGCTTTCTCTGGTGCATCATCAGCTTTCCCGAGCGAGCTGCTGTATTGCTAGTTTGGCAAATTGCGGCGTGTATTCAGGTACAGGAGCAGCAGCTGGGCTCCGAGCCCAGCAGTACCCACGAATACGCTCGGGCAGGCACAATCGGGTTGCGTGGCGGCGCGAGGCTCGGGAGAGCATGTGCAGGGAGCGCACGGTGTGCCTGTGCGTACGGGGGCAGCACGGACGCGAGCGCGGGCGGAGCGGGGCTGCGAGCCGCTCGTGCACGCGCGAAGGGCTGGGTACCGTGCGGTGGGTCCGCGCAGCAGCGGGGACAGCGGGCTGTGCGCCAGCGAGCTACCTGCATGCCACGCACTGCTGAATGCCACAGAGCACACAGCGGCAGGAGTAAACCCAGCCAGCTGCAAAGAACAGATACATCGGAATGCCACTCGGGAGCTTTAATGCCCAACCTGCGATGGTATGGGCAGAATGATCCCTCTTCCCCAGCAGCTCTCTTCGGACTCCAAAGAACCCCAGAGCTCCTACTTTATTTTAGGATTTGCTGTGCGCCTCCGCCCACTGCTCTGTCACTTTGCCTCCCTGTCTGCCTTCCTTCTCCTCCTCTGCTCTTTTCATCCCGTATTTGCCATCAGAATGTGCTCTGCTGGCTGACTGCAACGTGTTCCCCCCCTCCCCAGCCCTCACCCCCTCCTTCCAGGTTTTAGTGAGCGTATCATTAATTGCAAAGCATTTGAAAAACCTGCATGAGGAAAAACACAGGATGACGCAGGGTCTCTTTCTATCCCGATCACTTGCCCCTCCCCATTATTCTACAAATTTCTCCTTCGTTTGCTAACACGCACATCTCCATTCAGAAACACACTTTAACCTGAATCTTCTTTCAACACTGTGCTGTTCCACAGGAACTATAGTTACTCACATCAGCGTGTGAACAGAATACTGCAGTGCTACGTTGTAAAAGACACAGAAATGTACGCATATATAAAGAAAGTAACCAGTATGGTGCTGTGCCTAAGACTGAGTTGAGTTTTGTGCTCAGGACAAGGGCCAGAGCTCCTACAGATCAGTAATTCTTGGAAGTTTCTAAAATGTCTTTTAAAGATCTCTAGGGTCAGTTCCTGCCTCAGAGTTCCAACTGCATAAATCCAGCATCCTCCCGAGGAAGTCCAAGAGGTTCAGCCAAAACAGGCTCTCTTAATCAGGAGCAGGTTTGGGCTTTCACACAAAATAAAAGGGGGAAGGGTGAAGGGGAAATGATCTAAGTAGCTTTTTTTTTCTAATTTCATTATCATTTTGGACAGAAAAATTTTGACGCTGAAAACTAGCCACCACCCAAACCCTTTCATCATCCCAATTCCCTTATAGCAAAAGCCAGGCGGTACCAGGAAAGAAAATGAACAGGTTTCCAACAGGTTCACACCGCAAGCTTCTCTTATCCCACCCGAGTTCGGAGCTAACAGAGGCGTGGTCCTCTGTCTCTTTACCAGCTGGTGCACAGTTGTCTAACTGGTTGTACTATGAAGGGTATTGCAAAGAGGGTGACTCTCCCCCTCCTTAGGCTAGTGCTTTTGTTATTAATTAATTGGATTTTTCACTCTAGCATCGGTTAAAAAAAAATTCCTTCAGGTTAATTCTTGCTCAGATTGTTGTAACACAAAAAAATGAATACACCTGTCCTCCGAGCCACCTCACAGCACAGGCACATAAAGCATCTCCCATTCATCAGAAACAGGAGCAATTGAGAGCGTTGTGCCCAGGGATCAAGGCTCACCGGGCATCCGTTCCTTTTTGGCATAAGATGAAGAATTGCTTCCTTTATCTCCAAGGTAGAGCCAGATCTCATCACGTTTC
>VZTE01007283.1:0-85939 GCA_013397775.1 Eulacestoma nigropectus | reverse complement strand
GGACCCAATTACCCAACGACTTTCCCACTGTACAGAGGCGACAGGGGAGAGGGGACACTGCGGGCTGCGGAGGGGTGGGGTGGGCTGGGGTGTGCCTGGGAGGCACCGGGCGAGGAGGGGACCGGGCGGCTGGGGAGCCCCCAGCCCTACTGCCACCGGAGCAGCCGAAGCCCCCGGCCACGGCCAGGAGCGGGATTTATGCGTGAAGAAAGCGCGGGGTGGGGTGGGCACGGAGGGGAGAAGGGGGAATGGAGGTACTGCCACGACAGGCAGTCTGTGCCGTGCACAGGTGAGGTACCGTAGGTGGGAGCTGCGAGCTAAACGGGAACTGGTAAATACGTGAAAATGGCTGCTAAAACCCCCTCTCCCCAGCACACTCGCAAACATATATGCACGTGCTGCCTTCTCCATACGTGCAGGCATAAACCCTGAATAGTGATGTCCTGCAGCACTGAACGGGACAACTTTCTCCCTTGTTCCCTCACTCCATCCCACAGACCTTCCACAGGCACAGAAAATGATACTCCTGCGATACTCTTTCTCTTTTTTTTTTCTTTTTTTTCTTTTTTCTTTTTTTTTTAACAGAATAGCTTCCAAACCCACAGAAATCATCCCTTTCCCTTCCGTATAGATCTCAATTAATTTCCGTGTCGAAGCAATTCCTACACCTATTGATCTCTGCCTGCAAATTGCTGTGAACTATTCCGAGGCAGATGTGCGTGTTCACACACGGAGGCGGCCCCCACGCACGTGTGGGAGCGGGAGTGCACGGGTCTGCATGCACAGGAGATCATGGCGATGCAGGAGCCCCAGCGAGCATCGATGCGCACATGCACTCACTCCCAAGCACGCGTCTGCAAAGTTATAACACCGTGTTTTCTCAGAATATACATGAGCTGGATAGCTGTATCTGTCATTGTGAAAAAATATCCCAGACAACGGTTAAACCAAAGTGTGACAATGTTGAGCGTGTTAAAAATATATATTTTTTTTAATTGCTGGATTTTTAGGATTTCATCTACCAAAATTCAAATTTAGCTTATTTCACTTACTGAGTCTGGGAGGCACAGTCAGATGCTGTTCTCTATTTAGCACGAAAGTCACTACATCAGCTTCTCTGCCACACCATGGAGTTACTTCTAATTTATTTTTAATGTAAAACTGCCTGCAAAAGAGAAAAAAATTGTCTTAGGTTATTACTAAGGTCTTTGCTCTTTAATTACATCTAAATACATTATTAACACAAATATTCACACACGCGTGCACACTTATACAAATAAATGCATATGTATATGGATATAGTTTCTGGAATACCCCTCAGTACAGACTCCTACATAATCATATCCTGTTGCTATGATATCATTGCAGTTCCCAGCACACCACTTATTTTAAGAAAAGCAAACAGCATTTCAAAGAAAATCTAGCTAGCTATCTACATCTGCATGCAATTTAAGGGAAGTGTCTTTTAGGGTCAAGAAGGTATCAGTGTTAGTCCTGGGTTACAGACTACAAAAGGAAAGTAATGATATGGTAATGACATTCACAGAAGATACTAAACTGGGAAGAGTTGCAAGTACCAGCTGACACAGAAGTAGACCAAAGGATTAAGTAATGAAAATCAGATTCGGCTTCAGAAAATGCATACAGAGAAAAGAAGGCAAACCGTGCAATCATAAAAGAAGAGAGGGAAGAAGTGGCGTAGTAGAAAGCAGTGGACATCACATTGGAGGAAGGGATCTCTGTGACATACGCCAGTGCTGGCAACACCACGCCAAGGCACTGAGGAGCAGTGCAATGGCATTTTGAATTACACCTATGGGACTTAGGACCCTCTGTCCTGGCCCCTGGAGTTCCTGAGGGTTCGTCTCCATGATGAAGAGAGTGTGTCATGAGCTTGTGGGCACTTGCCAACCCATACAGCTGTTCCTCATGCCCTTGGGAGATGGGGGTCCCCAGTAAAACATGTCTGAGAGCTTCAGCCAGGTCTCCCTTTGGTGACAATGAAGAGAAACAGGAACTTTGAGGGTGTGACTCAGATCATCCTAAAGCAGGAGCCTAAACTAGGTCAGACAAATCACGCTTCAGAAGTGTTTTAGATGCTTATTTTCTTCCCACTGACAAGGCCTTTTTTAGGGAACCTCCCTGTGCTAGGGAGCCCTGACGAGGAAAGCCTTCCCAGCCCCCATCTTTCCCAGACACCCACCTGGAGGAGGAGCAGGCTGGCAGCAGAACTGTGCTGGTGCAGTCAGTGAGGGTCAGGCCATTTTCTTGTGCTCACGCAGGGCAGTTGCTCACCACCATCAGTCACAGCCAAAGGCAGAACTCATGAAAAGTTCTCTTCACGCCCAGCCCCACAAGCACTGTATGCTCCAGCTTATTGCAAGTAACTTTTGGCACATAGACAAATCCTCCTTAATATGTTCCCCAAATATACAGACTTAGTGGTGAGTGGCCAGTCCACTGTAGACTCACATCCGTATTTCCTCTGAATTAATTTTGTTACATAGAAGAGCCATAAATTAAAACCCAAATTTTCAGGGCATCTCAGTTCCTAACACTGCTGTCTTTCAAAACAGGACTCTCTAAGTATATTTAAAAGTTGGACTTTAAATTCTTCAGCAAATTATATGGTATTGAAAATCATATCCCAGCATCCCTTACCCTGACATTTTGGCTGTTTTCACTTCAAGCTGTAAGGTAAATTAACTTGAAACACAGAAGGAAGAAAGGACAAGTCCACAGCAACGAAAAGGCCAAAGAGAATGAGAGGGAAATAAAGGCACAAACTTTAGCCAGGGAATCAATGAAAATCAGAAGCAAAAATTAAGGGAAGAAGAACAGGTGAATCTCCATCTCTTTAAGTGCCCAAGTCAAGATGGGATGCTTTCATCCAAATGACACCTTTGTCTCTCCAGGGCACTGCCAACTGTGGCTCATTCATCACTCCTTTGGAGTCACAGGATAACACTGCATCACGCAGTGTATACATGCCTTGAAAGGCCCCTTTGACCTTGGCTTTTGAATCTACACAGATAAAAGGAAGAGCAGTTCCAAGGAATAACATGAATGGGGGACCAGGGAAGGGAGCTACAAGAACGGGGTGAACAATGACCATAGATTTTAAAAGCTTCATCTGTGAGACTTGACTGAATGACAGCTAAGGAGGTGGAGAAGTGTGATACTTTCAAAAGCTATAAGCCTCTAGAAGGGACTGATATCATTTGGAATGATATATAGTCCACTGTTTGGTGTATGCTGCATGTCACTTCACAGCGAAGGAGGGTATGGTTCATATAAAGTAATTATTAAGGTGGCTTCTTTAATTCAAAGTCATGTTTTAATTTAAAAGGGTAAAGATCAGTTCAAAGTAATGAGACATATTAGTGGTTATTACAAATAAGGTGGGTGGAGTAAGAGACACAAAACTGTGCTTTTTAAGCCTATTCAGTTCTGCAGGAAGGTTACCCCAGCAGCTTGAGGTCCCTATAGGTTGAAAGAAAAAACATCTTCAGTCCAGCAGCTAATTTAGGTTCAATAGCAAGAGATCAGATTCAGTTTCATTTTGAAGAAGCACGTGGTTCCGACCTGCTCCTGAGACTGTAATCAGGTTGATTCTCTGGCCAAACAAAACTAAATGAAACCAAGAAGAAAACAGTTTGCCTATAAGAGCTGTCCCAGTGGTAACCAACTAAACTGAAGAGGCGTCGCTTTGAGAGAAGTACTGTGAAAGTCCCGTTACTAGGGATATTTAAAGCTTCAGTAAAAACAGCTCTAAAGTGAGTGACTTGCTTTCATTGGGAGATAGACTGGGTTTTCTCTCTATTCATATGTTCCACATATAGTGGTAGCCTTGCTTTTTGTTAGCCAGCTTTCATGCTAGAGGGAAAAAAGCCAATTTTATAAAGAGTTTTTGGTATCCTCATTTGAATAGGCATTCCTGAAAATCCCACTATGGGACCACTTGCATTTTCAGTCTCCTCAGTAGCTTTGCAGGTCTGGTCTCATTTGGCCTCATTTTCAGTCATCTATGTCTTAGTGACACAAAACAGTGCAGTGCAACACTACAACCAAACTCCTTTTCTAAATGATTCAGACATAGTCATGAATCTTCTTGGAGGAGTACCCATTTTTCAGTATAAGGATCACTTATGTCAATTTACCTTGGATTTCAGTTAATCCTGAATTATTAATGTTAGAAAAGGAGAGCCTAGTTTATTTTGACCTAAGACTGAAATAACAGGCTTTAAACCCATGATTTTCAAAAGCCACAATGCCACTTACTCTTGGAGAGGAGGCTTCAGAAAATGCCAGTCCAGGAATGCTCTTATTCATTCAGTGTCTTTAATGACTGCTGGGTTACTTATCCTGCACGATACTGAACTCAAGTGACATTAGCACCTGTTGCCATCAAGCTAGTCACAGAGATGTGCACAGGTGCTCTGCATTTATTCCCCGGATTACCATTTTTCTTCCCATGCCTGCACAGCTGGGCTTACAGCACTGAAGACACTTGACTTTAAAATACCAATCATAATAAGACGTGGCCTCAATAATTCCCGTTTTCATCATTTTAGAAAAAATGTGTTTTCTGTAAATTGTGTGTTGTGTATAAACTGGAATACCTGGCTACGAGCAAGGGTAGAATAATTTTAACATGCACAAAGAATGGTCTGTACAACCCCTGGGTCAATGTTAATTATTATTGAGCTTCAGAATCATCAAAAATGCAAATGTAACAGTTAAATCCCAGCACAGTTTAGTGCGGAAACTGTAACTCTTCAATAAAATGAAATCTCATCTGCTTGTCTGTCAAAAAGAAAAATGTCATCACAGAAAGCAGTCAACCTATCAGCTATTATTCTCAGTGTAGTTGTAGTCTGCCATGGGGGAATGTGATACTTTACAAGCCAAACCAAATGTGAGACAGGACGACCCAGGAAGCCCCTTTCTTGTTCTCCAGGGACCCTTCAATTTGTGCAGTTGTACACAGTCCCTCCTGCTGTAGCACAGGCTCAGAAAAGCAAGCTTTGAACGAGAATCAGCGTCACCCAGGAGCTCAGCATGGGCCAATTTACCCTGCTTCTCAGGCTGGCTCCACCCTTTACTCTAAGTCCTGCAGTGCCATGACAAGTTGCTGTCAGCATCCAGGCTCACCACCTCACAGTGCCACGTGGGGCTGTCTGTGGTGTTCCATGCTGCAGGGTGAGATGGAGACAAAGCTGAGGTGTGAGTCCTACACGCTGACTGCACACACGGTTGGAGACGAAGAGTCCACCCTCAGTTCTGTTTTGCTCCCCTCCTGGCTTCTTCTGGTGATACACAGCCATTCCCCTGACGCTGCAGCGCTGAACGTGGGAGCTGCTCAGTGATACCAGTATGATGACGTGACAGTATTATGGTGTGAAGCACCATTTCCAGAGCCTTCTTTGGACCACCTGGTCCTGCTCTGTACATGCCCACAATGCCCCTCATTGATGCCAGGGTGGGGACTGGATGCTTCAGCACTGGGAGGGAGAGTAGGCAGGGACAGGTTCATCCTCCTTCTGTGCTGTCCCCTCAGCTGACCAGACTCTTTCTTCTTTCCAGCAAAAGGGGTGACTTGAGCTGAAGCAGCCTGCATGAGGGAAGGTACATGGGGTACCCTGGACCCTGACAGGAATTGAATGAGAAGGAAAACAGCTGAAGACCTTCCTATGCCCTTAAGTGGCAGTCCAATGTCAGCTGTGGAGTAAAGTTTCCAGAGATGAAGAACATCCAACAGGCCAAATCTGCCTTAGCCTTCAGCCTTTCAGGACAGGACATTACAAATATCTAATCATGGTCATGCTTCACTCACAGGCACGTGGTGACCAGGCCACACATTGATTAGGATGACAGCAGCAAATTCCAAAACACAGACTGTTAAATGATGTAGGAAGTATTTGTATTGGAGAAACGGTGGAGTGAGCTGACAGGACCCTTTCACTTACCCACAGCTGCATGTGGGAGAGTTACAACAACAAAGATCTACCAAGAATTAAATGAGCAGGAAAAATGTAAACATCCACTTGCCTTTAAGGTTCTAAAAAGACTCTCTCCTTGCCTTGACTTCATTTAGTTTAGCCACAAGATACCCACTGAGAGGAAAGAGGCAAGTCCATATCCCTCAGTCTGCCAGGCAGACATGGTATCTGCAGCAGATTGCTCCCTTGCAGTAGGATGCTCAACACAAAACTCACTGCATCTAATTAAAGTGGAAGAACTCCCCAGTCCAAAATGCAGAGCACAGGGCTTGGACAGGGAACAGGTCATAGTTCAGTCTCACCACAGCTAAAATTTTGTTACAGTTCCCTTTAATTAGAATTCTGTTACAAGTGAGAGATAGACCCATAGTGATTTTAATGCAATTCAGTATCAAACCTATATGAATTTCAGGTTGGGACTGAAACATTCTTACATGCTAAAAAGTGCTCCATTTCATCCATAAAATCACCAATAGTGGAGAATGGAAATTCATAGCTAAAATTCCCATAGATTATCATCCAGCAGCAAAAGAGCTATGTTTTGTGTGCATGCATTAAAAGAGTTCTACATTACAAGATCCACACCATACCCAACCTTCTTAAGAGTGCCCTGGTACAGCAATTTGTATTTCTTTTCCAAGACCTCACCGTTAGCCAAAGGAATTCACCCCAGAGGGCAGGAAACACAGATGGAATTTTATTAAGAGTCCAGGTCTGTGCAGGCAGGAATCCAAATCTGCTGCCCCATGCATGGAAACTGCATTACAGCAAAAGGCCCTGTTTTAGCTCAGCTCTACAGGATACAGAGCTATGTTTCTGGACTGTGATTTTCTGGAGGTTTAGGAGTTGCTCCAAGCATAATGGTGAATTTTCTGTGTAAATCTGAGGGATTAGCTCCTTCCCCAAGCAATTCCGGTGGCAAAGAGAAAGAGCAACTTTCTGGAAAGGGACAGCCTAATTTCTCAAAGCAGTCCCACTCACTAGCTGACAGAACTGTTTTATACAACACAGTGCCATATCCCATGCACACCTGGCACTGTGACATGCCAGAGAAGCCAGCCTTGTTTCCCACCTGCTGTACCCCTTTCTTTGCCCTACAAGTTGCATGCACAATTCACTCAGCTTGTCCCTGGTGTAGTTGCCACCCATAGCTGTCGGTCCCCTCTGTCCAGTAGCTGAGGCACAATCTGACACAAGTAGAGGCCAGAGAGGGTTTCTTAGCCTGCAGAAAGCAGCAGGAAGCAGCAAGGGAGGTGACGAGGACCCACGGTCAAGCACACAGAGACCTTTATGCCTGCTCTGGTAATGACACAGCAGATGCAGGGCTCAGTGGAGGTGGAAAGGTCTCCTTCAGCTCGAGGGAGAAAGGAGGAAAAAGGCATTCGTTTACTGCCTACATCAGAGAAGACTTCTCGTGTGTGTTCATCTCAGTGGGGTCAAGTTAAAATTTATTTTAATATCGTACACTAAAATTTGAAGGGTAATACTTCCTTGTTGCCCTAATTTATTCAGCCAGAGAGGAGGAAAAAGAAGTTAATTCTCTGTTTGTTATGAAAGCTAAGCTCAAATATGAACAATGTTCCATAGTAAATGATGAAGAGTTTGACAATCTTATCTGTATCATATCATCATATATTGAAAGGTTCTATTGTTAAGAATACATACAAGAGAATACAATTTTATCTGCTTCGGGAAGTGTAATTCTGAGCTTTCTCATTTTAGAGTTCTTTTCAAGTCAGGGATCTGTGTTAGGTCTTTATAAAGTTAGAAAAGCAAATTATATATGTCCAGCTTCCTCAAAGTTAGTCACAGTTCAAAAATAACACTCGCATTGCCTGGGCTGCATCCAAAGCAGCGTGGCCAGCAGGGTGAGAGAGGGGATTCTGCCCCTCTACTCTGCTCTCATGAGACCTCACCCGGAGTGCTGCATCCAGCTCTGGGGTCCTCAGCACAGGAGGGACACTGACCTGTTGGAACGAGTCCAGAGAAGGTCACCAATATGGTTGGAGAGATGGAACACCTCTCCTTCAAGGCAGGATGAGAGAGTTGGGATTGTTCAGCCTGGAGAAAAGAAAGCGTGAGGGTGACCTAATTGTGGCCTTCCAGTACCTGAAGGGAGCCTGCAAGAAAGATGGGGAGGGACTTTTAACAAGGGCATGTAGTGACAGGACAAGGGGGAGTGGCTTCAAACTGAGTAGGTTTGCACTGGGTACTAGGAAGAAATTCTTTGCTGTGCGGGTGGCGAGGCACTGGAAGGCAATGGCCAAAGAATTGGTGGATGCCCCTCCCTGGAAGAGTTCAAGGCCAGGCTGGAAGGGGCTTGTAGCAACTTGGTCTAGTAGATGTTTCTGTCCATGTCAGGAATTTGAAACTAGATGATCTTTAAGATCCCTTCCAATCCAAACCATTCTATGATTCTGTTCAAGAACGGTACTGAATTCCATCTAAAACGTTATATATCATTAACTTCCTTCTCAAGGCTAAAAGCTTAAAAGAAAAATAAAACAGGGAAAACAAAACACTGAGTCCTCAGGCAACACGAAACACAAAAATGTAACAACCCGACAGTGTCAGATAATCTCCATGTTGCACATGACACAGGCCCTTCCCTGCTTAGCTGTCAGCCATTAACAAGGAATGTTAAAATGTTAAATGTTAAAATGGCATCGTGGCCATTTTCATTCTTGCATTAAGCTCAGTAGTTACCAAGCCATGGCTTGGGGCATGGTAATGCCCTCAAGGTCTTACAGCATTTCCTGCAACCCTTTGGAACTAATAGGCTAAAACTGAGCTCAACAGGGAGAGGAAAGCTGCTGAAACACAGAGCTCATTTAGTATTGTTGCTTGGAAGCCAGCGAAGGTTATTAATTCTTAGATCTTTGGCAAAAGCTGCCTCCTTTGTATGTTTAGTCATCCAAGAAGTCAAAATGGTCTCCCAAAGGATGCTGAGCTACTCTGTCTGACTTAATTTTGATCACACTGTGCCCATTGAAAATGGGACTTTGCTGGATCTCCCTTTTTACCATCTTGTCAAACTCCTGCAGGCTCCTATTAGATCTTCTTCACACGCCGTCCAACCTCACTGACCCAAAATTTGTCTCGTTATTTCCCCGGACATCAACAGGTCCTTTCCGTGTAAGCACACAGGTGTCACATCCTAGGAAAATTAAAGGATGGTTTTGTACTTTGAAAAATTATGTCATGCTCAGCATTAAAGCCCTATTCCTCTACACACAACAAATTTAGGAAGCATTTCTTTTATCTTCATTGACTTAAAACTGATCTTAAATCCTATTTTACTGTCACTTCCTCCAACATTCTATTGTACAATACTTTCTGTCTTTCCTGTAGCAGTGAGGTAATCTACATATCAAAGTTGTTTGTGCTGGACATGTCATTTCACCTAATAGTGAGAATTTCACCACAGTTTCTACAAAGACATTATTAAAAGGCATAAGAGATGGTAAGTCTTTCTACCCTCTCCTGAAATGCTATTAAGTGGACAGAAGTTCTACTTGGTAGTCACACTCTGCTTTTCAACCCCTAAAAGCAAAATTCAGTAACATTACTGAAGATTTAAAATTCTTTCATGATGCCCAATGCAATCGTGCATTTCTGTAAAGTCTATCCAAGCATTCCAATCATAAACCCATGTGGGTTTTGTTTGCTTTGTTTTGTTGTGGGTTTTTTTTGCTTGCTTTGGGTTTTTTTGTTTGTTTTGATTCACTGGAAATGTTTGGATCTGCTGTGGATACTGTCTTTCTAAGATCCTTCTTCCTTCTTCCTAGGAGGTAAATCCACAGAAGGATCAAAGTTAGAAGTCCTCAGACTGTCCAAAAGATGCCTTGATAACTGTTAGTTTACAAGTGCATTTCAAATTTGGATGCAGAACCACTTGCTTTCAGTTTTTCAAATTTCTTTGCAACATACTAATGAATCCAATTCACTTACACTATCATTGACTTTAAGCACACTTTGTTCTCTCCTCAGTCATCCCAGTCAAGGACCTAACAGACTCTGCTGCTTTCTTCTGGTCCTGCTGTTCAATTGCTCTTAAGCAAAGCTTAAAGTAAATCAACATTATCTCCTGAAACAAATAGACGTTTTCATAGACTTCAAGAGATGGTTCTTTAATGGGAACATGTATAAAGCTGAGCAACAACAACCATTTCTCAAAGTATGCACTTATGCCCTGGCAACAGCCCTATCTATTTTTGTAAGGCTTAGCCCAGAATTCATGCTATTTAAAAGCTATATACGTTCACTGCAGTGTTTAGAAAGCACTCACTCCTTTCTTTTACAATTTCAAATAGTTCCGTATCTGTTTTTCACAGCAGCAATATATTTACCGCTCCTAACATGCTTTGGGACCTTGATCAACTTACTTCAGTTTCTCAATTACCACATTCCTAAAGGAGAGAACAAAATCCTCACTGATCTTTATTCAAGTCCCTTTGAAATACATCATAGTTCATCTTTGTTATTAGTCACTGCCAAACTTCTCCACAGTTAAGGTAATTAACATTACTGCATCTGATGAAGACACTTTTTGAAATGTCTCAAGTCTGATTCTTTTGAAGTCATATGTGGAAAAACTCTTATTCTGCGACCCTGTGGTACACAGTATCCCCAAATCTACCCCATGTTCTTAAAATTTCCCCTCTACTGTACTTTTCATAAACTTTCCCTGACACAGCCACCTCCTTGAACCTGCATGGGTCCCTCATTTGATTCCTCCAACCCCAAATAATTTCTTTTGGCTTATCCATAAGGGAAGAAACAGAACTTGCCATGGCTCTTTCAGAATTAAGTGTCTTCTGATTAGTCAGACATTCTCTACCTCAGAAAGTATCAGAGCTGAAAACTCTTAGAGGCAGGAAGAGTGTTTGGGAGAAGCACCTTTGCTGTTTCTTTATTGCTTTTCTCTGTCCCTGGTTTTGGCTCCGGAATAAAGAGAGTGAACTAGACGGATGTTTGGTCTACCCAAAGATGGTCATTCTCAAGCTGCTAAAGAGACTGAGTAATACTTGAGTTTCCCTGCCTCTCCTTCACTAATTTTAATCTTTCTCTGCCATCTACCCAGAGATGATATTTATGAAACTCTCGGAGGGTGAGCTATCTTTATGACTGCAGCCTCATTGTCAGACATGGGTGGGATGAGATAGTGAGTTGAAGTTTCCTCATGACAGGGACAGACTGACATTCTGAGTCAGCAGAATCACCAGCACGTTGGGTAGGTTTTTTTGCTAAAGTAGTGCGTTTTTAGTATAAGATGCTCCACGGATGAGTTTCCAAATCAATGAATAGCATTTCAGACCCACCAGAAGCTACTCCCGCAGCAGCTGTCTGCAAACATATTCCTCCTGCAGTTTCTGGACTTCCCAGCTGTTACTGGCCAGCAATATTTAACTGAATGCTGTGGTGTAGGGCTCATTCAGACAGTGATGTGTGTGATGCCTGTGGTAGCAAAGAACTGCTCTGAGCTGCAGCACTGTTAGGGCTAAAAACACCCTTCTAGGCTGTCCTACTCAGCAGGAAGCAGTCTCACAGCCATGCAAGTAAATTACAGGCTTATCATTCCTCATTCAAGCATCAGCACAGTCATTCAGCAGAATCCCCATGTCCCTACAGCAAGACCAAAGAAATATAGTGGTTTAAACTGTACTATGTATTTGTGCTTCACCTTTTTTATTGCCCTTGCTCTGTAACTTTGCTTCATGGTTATTCAACAGGTGCCCTTTGAAAAAGGAGCATGTGGCACAGAGATGACTGGCAGACAAGGCAGTAGAAAAGAGCAGTCTAGGAAGCAGTTGTGCTTATTATAAAGGGCAGCTAACTGATTCATCAGTGCCCTCCCCAGCAAACCATGCCATATAAATGTTATTTTGAAATTAGCCTTGTGGAATAAGGAGGATTAGTTGGCATGCTTGAAGTGTGAATACCTAATGTCCTCTCTCCCTAAAGGAAGATAGGTTGGGGTTTTTTTTCCCTCCAACTTCATGGTGCATGGCTTCAACTCAATTTTGGATGTGTGCCCCAAGGCGTTTTTTTCAGTCAATTCTAGTTTAAAAGAATTAGCAGGATTTTCATACTCCAGATTTGGACTGGTAGTCTGACTCTGAATCTCACTCAGTGCTGGAGGAAGAGGGTAAAAAAATTGGGTTGCAATCCAGCATAATAAGATACTGCAATAGGAGGAGATAGGAACCAGGGTTGCCTCCTTTTGTAGGTCTTGCAAGGAAAAACAGCAAATCTGCCAGGCTACAGATTGCTGTGTTAGCACGCAGTGAGGTCGGAAGAGCATATGGCAGGAGTGGCTGCCTGGCTGAAGTGCACCTATTGCCAGCCCTGTCATTCAGGGCTACGGAGACAAGATAAAGCTTTATTTTAGTGCCCTGACAGCTGACAGGAACTTGCCATATTGCAGAAGCTGCTGAATCTCAGTCAAGGGAAGAAGGGGAAGAGAAGAGAAATCAGAAGCAATCCCATACTTGGTGCATACTTGTCTAATCTCTGGGGGACAAGAGATAGGGTGAGGTCTCTCATGTATTCTGTGCACACAGTGACTAGCACTAAGGGGTGCT
This sequence comes from Eulacestoma nigropectus, assembly GCA_013397775.1. Classification (NCBI taxonomy): domain Eukaryota; kingdom Metazoa; phylum Chordata; class Aves; order Passeriformes; genus Eulacestoma; species Eulacestoma nigropectus. The sequence continues at coordinate 73,353 of VZTE01007283.1, read as the reverse complement.
AACAAGGGCAAGAAGGACACAGCACAAAAAGGTGCCAGAAGAATCTGGACTGAACTTTATTTCATGTTATACCCTCTTTTCAAAAGACATGGGGAATCTATTGCTGTTTGGTATGGGTAAAACTGCTCTGAGATTTCCCTGCAGCTACTCAAAATGGAGAAGAATCTGAGCTGGCAGGATCTTCTTCGCAGTGTTCCTGGTAAGTGTAGAGCTCATTCCCACAGCTCCAGAGATGGGAGATGGGGAGGAAGAAGAGGGTTTTTTTTCTTTGGGGAAAAACTTGATTCTTCCTGAAAAATCAGTAACAGTTATTGGGCTGGAAACATAAACACTGCAGTGTTTTAATTACAATTTTCTGCAGACTGCAGATACTTTCTGCTAGTGCATTTAGAGGAAAAAAGAGACTAAAGAAAAAATAAAGTCCCATAGAACAGTTCTGCCTAAGTTTTTGAGCTCATCTTTTGCCCTATTTAGTTTTAGACACATTTGGATTCCAACAACAGGTCCCATTAGCTTTACTGTTTATTCCAGGTAGTTCACCACATAATAGGTTTTAGGCTGGGGGCACTGCTGTATCACTTCCATTCCCAGGAAACATGCAGCCAAACATGCAGCCTTTTTCCCCACCAAACTTAGTGGAAGTGTCTCTGTTACGGTGTTCTGCATCTTATCAGATCACACCTATGGGCTGCTGGTTGCTTGAGGCAGAAGACCTCCTTTAGACAACATTAGATACAATGCTAGTGCGAGACAGATGTGTCAGCTCCTTTCATCTGTTAACACGAGTTCTAATAGAAAGACAAATCTGACCTGGATTTCAGTGGCAGTCGGGACTAAATGCTAGATTCAGATCCAATGAGCAAGGCATTTTAGTCAGATTTATGTGCCTCTCTTGGAATATAATGTCCTTAAAAACAGAATCTGGATTCACTTCTCATTGACATACTGTGTCAATGACACATCATCTTAATGTGCCATTGGTTCCTGATTGTTCCTCATGTTTCCTCTGGCTCCACATAATAAAACACCTTTTGAACAAGCACACGTCTTGGAAGCTGAATAAACTCAGTCTGTGCTCGACACATTTAAGAGGTGTAGGAAAGAAGGCAAAAGAAATCTGCCAGCATGGTTGGAAGAGAAGCTTATCTTGCCTTGGCTGGGTTCACTTTGGTTTTCCTCTCTAGCTTCTTTCCATCATTTGCTGCACCAATGTATCCCTCAGGATGCTGACCCCAAGCACAATATGCTGCAAAGATGATTACAGTCTAAAAAGGAAAAGAAAACCCTGTCACTATGGTTGTTATGGGTTTTAGCTTTTCACATTTAATCCTTTAATTGGTCTTTCTGGCAAGAAGAATTCAATACTTGGCTTTATTGCTGCATGGATGAGCCCTGTTGCAAATCCCATTGGGATAAAGTTAAAGTCATTTGGCAGTAAGAAGAACCATAGCAACCTCTCAAAAGCCTACCCAGAGGGTTCCTTGTTGACATCACAGTTTCCGTGTGATGTCATAAAGCCTCCTAGAAAACAAAACAAAACAAAAAAAAAGCAGCAGGACCTCTGGATATTTGATGAGATTGAAGCTAGCCCTTACTCCACTATTGTATGTATCAAGAGTTATGTCAAAGGAGAGTTTGGGTCTTGGCTTGCAGCCAGAACATTGATGAAGACAAAATACAGAATAAGAAGGTTGAACAGGCTATATACACAGTAAAAAAACATATTGTAAAGATGTTGAGTGTGCTGGACCAGAGAGTGTGAGAACATTACACTGAGTCATTTGGGCAGACCCAGACGAGGGCTAAGCCATCCAAGCAACAGACTCTTGGGATGAGACAGTTTTGTCTTATGGAAGTATACGAGTAAGTTGCCTTGGAACCACACAGCTAAACATCTCAGTGAAATTTAATCTCCCATGTCCCAGGCCAAGAGTGATAGCTGCTTCCTTGCATTCCAAATGAGCAGCCCTTGAGGTATGAAAGAGCGAAACAACTTCATTTAGAATAAAATGAATGTGGGAGCTCTGATTCACAGCCCTATTCATTAATGACTGGTAACTTTCTTCCCCAAGAGAATGGGAAGGATTCAAATCATTGCAATGGGTACAGACCATGATAGGAGTGTAATTTCTTCTGAGTTATGAAGTTCCTGAATACAAACCTAAAGGCTTGGCCCTAAAAGCCCTCCTCGAGTCAGTCAATTTGTGCTGATGTAACTAATGAGACGTCTGGACCCATCGTCATGAAAAGAGAGCAGATTAACACCTAGGAAGCTAAAAATAAAAGCGTCACCTCTGAGGTTGGGCCCATAGTGCTTACTGCAAGGGGTGGGGTAGGATTGGCAGAGCTGTGCGTCCATCGTGGATGTCACCATGGCACACCCACGCCAACATCTCCACGGAGACATATCACATTTCTAGCTCCTGCATCACCAACTTGTTGCCAAGGAAACAAGAGGATGCAAAAAAAAAAAAAAAAAAAAAAAAAAAGAAAAAAAAAATCTCAATGACATTCAATTCTGAGACAGTCAAGAAACCCCTGAAAGGGATTCTAAAGTGCCTGAGAAGGAAATGGAAATTGGGCTTCTAATTACAGATTCTCAACCAACTCCTTTTTATTCCTCGGTTATTCTGTCTGCTCACGTCACTGTCTTCTTGCCATTCTCTGTCTACAGAGGTACGAATGCCAGACGTCGGTGAAAAGAGAATCAGAAAGAGCTTTCCTGGAGTGAAGGAGAGGAGGGAGGGAGAGCAGGGGAGAAGGTTACTCGGTACAAGCAATAGTGGAGATTCCATAACTCAGAGGAAGGTGGTGGACAGAAGCTGCAGAAAGGGAAATGTGTGGAAGAAAGGCAGAGTAGGAGAGAAGGTTTCTGTGAGAAGGGAATATGTGCAGTTGGTAGGTGTGGGTGTACACATGTATATCTACACCAAATGCATGTGTATTTTTATATATACAGCTGAGAAGGTACATATGCATACAAAGGCATACCAAAATCTATACTGGGCAAATAAAAAGCTGAGCTGTGCACCCCCCAAAAAATCATTAAGTTGACGTAAAAATCAAGCAAATAAACAAGAAAGAGTGTGTCTTTTCATTTTCTTTCTTTTAATCCATTAAAGCACTACACTTACAACCTTTTTCCACAACCAGAAAAGCTACAAATCTGCATCCTTTTTTAAATGACAGCCAGCACTTTCATGCAACCACCTGACTCTAGGAGCTGTAGCTTTGCAAAAAAGGAGAAAATGTAAGAAGAATCACAAAAAGGTGCTGACAAGTGGCAAACCTGGCAGTGCACATAAACATGAGAGCACACAAAGAAGCAGTAACATGTATGACAGTACAAAGGGCATCCCTTCGGATGTGTTGGGTGTTACTGTGCAGAGAGACACGGTCACCAAGACAAGATGTGCAGGTGTTGTCTAAGCATAGCAGAGCCACCTTCCACAACCACTGAAACCTGCATGGTCCCGAATTACACAGCCTAGCTCTCTTGGGGAACGGGCACAGAGAGGGTTAACTGTTTGAGTAGATGTCTGCATATCATCTTACTTGAGCATGAGAGATAGGGAAAGTTTCATCATGCGATAGCACAAAGTGGCACAGATGTTTAATGGCTACCCTGCATGGCTGCAGGATGGCTTCCATTTGGGTTAGTGCTGAAACAGATGAAAGAGCTCTGTCTTCACTTCCTTCTCTTCAGTATTCAGAGTTTCACCTTTCTTCATGCCTTGAGCCTGTCATCAAACTTGCAGCCAGAAGCGAGATTGCTGTAGACCAAGAAGGAAAACTTATGGAGAGAAGCTAACCATGGCTGAATCGCAGTGAGGGTCCTGCAGAATGACACGGAGGGATCTCAGTTAATAACAAGGAGTTCATGGACTTATGGCTGTTGATAAGAAAAGGCTGCCAGCAGTAAGGTTTGGACTCCATCCCAGGCAGACAAGAACCACTGCAGACAGAACATGAATATCCTTTATGCCCCCCACCACCTTCTTCCTGCCTCTTGCACAGGTCTTTGCAGGACTGAAAGGTCTCTACCCACTTCAAGGCAGATTTTTTTTTCCCCCTTTCTAGAAGCAGATGTGAAGGATGCCAAGTGCTTCTCTACAAACCTGTGTGGTGACAGTCCTGGCAGTCCAACAGCTTTGTCTAAGATTGCCATCACATGGAAGTGATGGGCACATGAATCATAATTGTGGAGAACACCAGCCTACGTGCAGATGCTGCATTCAGTTTAGCAGAAGCAAGTCCTGACCAGCCAGCTCTCCTCTACTTACTGTGTGAGGTGGTTTGGAGTATCCAGTCCCCTTGAGGATGATAAGCAGGAGAGGACAGGGAGGCCTCTTCTTACATGTATGCATGCAGTATAAAACCACAGCAACACAAGCAGCCTCAATCACCTAAATGATGAAGCCAAGGTCAGATTAAACCTTTTTAAGCATTTATCAGTGATCCACTTCAACTTTATTCCTGAGTAAGGTGACAATAGCTGAAGTGACTAAACTGCAGGCCACAGAAAGTGGGCTCTGCTTTGTGTGTCCCAGTGCCACACTGCCTCACAGACTCAGCCCGTGTCCATGGAAGCAGAACACAACGTGGGCGCCTCCAAAGGGGCCATGTGCCCCCAGCAGAGCTATATAGACAGAGGGTGTCTGGTGCCGAGAGCTGGTCATGACCCAGATATAGGGCAGCAGAGGCATTGCTGTCAAGAGGCAGGAGAAGTCCAAGGAGAAGACAGTAGAAGTCCATTTTTTCTCAGCACATCTTAATTCCCTTAAATCTTAATATGTCAGCCATATTTTTTCTCTAGCATATCCAAAATGTTGCCTCTTCTCAACAAAGATAAATACACCACTCACATGACTACTTTCAGTATTAAAAAAAAAAAAGAAAGAAAAGAAAAGAAAAAAAAGAGTGATTTTATCAGGGAGTTTAGATTCACAAATTATTTTTGAAAAAGAATATAACTCATTATGTTTAAAAATGCAGGTATATATCACAACTCCCAGCTTGTGAATCACCACTACATTTTCATGTTTCCTGGACGGAAAGATGTTTTTTGGTAACTTACTGTTTTGAATGAATTTATCATGAAATACCCAACAAGTGACATTAAAATTTGCTCTGAGCAAAATGCAAGTTCTGATAATTTTGGGGTTTTTTTTGTTTACTCCAAGTGCTGTTCATCAATGAAATGAACATTTATTCCAACTGACTTTTTTTCAGGCAAAATATTATCATTCCTATTTCCCTAGATACAGCTTTGCCTCTTCAACAAATACTTTAATAGGAACTTTAAAATTTGCTTTGAGTGAAAAAGTACAAGACGCTCTAGGAAATTCAGAATGTCAGAGAAATATTTCTACAACTCTGTCAGTGGTTTCCTTTGTAAACTAAATTGCAACAGAGTTACATGGTATGACTTTCTTAATTGCTTAATGCACAGTATAGGCTCTCTTGCTCACGTGCATACACACACATACACACGTTCTCTAACACTCTGCATGCCTACAATGCACAGACACCATCATCTCACCCTCTAAGCACACACAGACCTTCTCTTTAGCATAAGGACAGCTACACACACACCTGCAAAATGAAATCTTTCTGACACAGAGGCCCTGAAAACACAATTTTATCTCTCTCTAATACACACTGTCATTCCTTTTTTCTAACACAATGTAATCTCCCTCTTGCTCTTTCATACACACAGACACAAAACCAGACACATACAGTGTAATCTTATCTCTCTGAAATTCAACTACAGTATCTACATTATTTTCAAAATTGCATAAACACTTTCTGCCTGACATTTCTATTTGTAGACTCCATCATTCACAACTACACAACTGATTGCAGAGATGGGAGGACGAGGAGGGAAGTCCTTGATCACATAAACGCCTGTCTCTTAGGTAAAGAGGCCTTTTCTGGCAAGATTTTATTTTACAAGCCAGGAGACATTATAAGCAATGTTTTCACTTTGGATGCAGCATTAGTTGCACAGTGCTTCTTGTTATGATATTACACCACCAACAAATAGTAAGAGACTTAAACAGCTTGATAAAAAAAAAATCTGCTAGATCATAAAAAAGATTTTTTTCTGTATTGTGATCATTGTCAAACACTTCATTGATACAATCCACAATACGTGGTGCAAGCAAATTACAATATGCAGTTACACCGATATTTCCTGTGACATATATTATGCTGTGGGCCCTGAGATTTCAAAAGAAAAAAAGAAAGATGTATAGAGGAGGTTCCACCTCCACTTAAGCTATTATTTCTACAACAAAAGTCTGTGCTTAAATCATTTGTATTAGCAGGATTGTTCTAATGGGAATATTAAAGCGAACGTCTGCCTCTGCGAGCTTCTCTACACCATGGAGATTGCCAACAGTAAGAATTAGAGGATGCAACACAGAGCACTTCTCTTGCATGCCATTGATTCAGAGCCAGAGTAATTGGCTGGCAATTTTGGGGGGACCTCTGCAAAACTGAATTTCATATCCTCATTTGATTTCTCCTCATTACCTCATAACAGAGCCAAATATTAAAATGAAAACATAGTGGAGGATTTGGAGTTGATCAGGGATATTATATAGCAGGTAAACAGGAATTCTTTCACAGGGTCTTGTTGGGCTGCAAGGGTTTTTATTACCTCCACAGAGCAGGAAAAACTGCAGAGGAAAGAGTTATTTTTAAAAAATAGCAGTAAACCAGTTTCAGAGGTATTGTCTTAGTTCTAAATAAGCACCTTAACTGAACACAACTAGGGTCCCTAACACAGAGTAACTTGCTTTAATTCCTGGAAAAATGTTACTTCTACGTCATGAGGGGAATTTTGCATAAGAATTTGGACCAAAGCATCAATATGGCTTTAAGGCCATTTCCTTGGAGACGGGAGAAAGGAAATACCTTTGTGGAGCCCAAACTTAAAAAACTCTGATTCACTGAAGGGCTGGAAAAGCAAAAGCAGCTATCCTACTACCAGAGGGGACTAAAAGCAAGGTTTTCCTTTAATGGCCTACAATACTGCTTTGATTAACCACACCTTGCTTTGAGAACACTGACTGCCTGTATCAGCACAGGGCCACACAGCTCCAAACAGAAGGACTGCTGAGCCAAGACCAACTGTGATCACAGGCAGCTGGAGTGGACGATTGTAGGCAAAGAACAGGATAGACACAGGATCCCACTTTAGGAGCATGTCAGAGGGTTTGAGGGTGGAAATGTGGTACCCCTGGCTATGACACCTATAGACAGCACAGGTGCATTGTAAGCAGCACTGAAGAAGTCACAGGAAACTCCCATGCCCAGCAGTGTTTTAGCCTTTTTTAGGTTATAATCCCATTGGAAGTGTGAAGCAGTGGTTTTCTGACACTGCCAACCAGCCTTCAGCTACCATAAAAATACCTAAACCAAAGCACATGACCACTTTTGACAATACAGAAATTGACTCTAATCTACTTCAGGAAGCTCATATCACCACAGACCTTGCAAAATCCATGCAGTTACAGTTAATGTCAGATTCTTTCTCTCCACAGAATTGATAGAGCGGGAGCAGATGCACCACAAACTTCTCCCATACACCATATACCCTCATGTGCCTCCTCCCCTCTTGCCCCCTGGAGCAGATGCCAAGTGTCCACAATCCCATCTGTAACTCTGTTCACAGCACTGGCACGCTGTGCTGCACTAGAGGACCAAAGAGCATTTCACAAGCAGGACCCAGTATTACTCTACCCCTGAGGAAGGCAAGCATCACTCAGCCCCTTTCTACAGTGAGAAACCCAGTGCAGTTGCACGTAGCAACTGCAGACCGAATACAGCACGTGAGTTTCCTGACCTCCTTCCTGATATCTGTGATGGCCACCTGATAATCTTCTGCATGGAAAATATCCCCTAGAAAACAGACTGGGATACTAGTTCAGCTGCCCTAAGAAACTCCAGACTTTTTCCTCTTTCCTGAAAATTTCTTTGTGATATCAAATACTGTGAGATTAAGGATCCTGATGATTTTGAACGCTATTTAGATGTCTTTCCTTGAGAAAATTTTGTAGGCCTCACGCTGCCCCATGAGGGCTGCTGACCTTAAAACCTTACTTGCTGGCTGTGAAACAGATTCATTTCTTAGGATCACCTTTGATGCACTCTCTGAGGACCTGTAGAAAAATGTTACCTGTGGGTTAGTCAGCTTATTTGGAAAATTGTCTGCTCAGCATCTACTCGTCATGGTATCTTGCCACTGCTTTGTTGTCAGGAACAAACCTGGGTTTTGGTGCCTTCCTGAACAAATAGATTTCCACAGGTCACCTGGTCAGTGGTGGTCACTTTGCCACAGCCATCTCCACCTCAGTCAGCTCCTCACCTTGTTGTTGTTCCTCCAAGTCTGAGCAGCAGCCCTGCTGCCAAACTTTCTAGGAAAAGCTCAGCGTGGACTCCTGCAGCTCTTCCATTTTTGTCTCTAATGAGATTGACCCATGGAGGCCACTCCATTGAGGATTTAGGAGAAAGCCACTAATCAAGCTGACAGAGACACAACACAAAGCTTCTTCCTCTCTTTCTGTCTTCCACAGTTTCCTCTTCCTTTCTTACTGTGTAATCAACCTAGTTATCTACCCTTCTGTCACAGTAGTAGTTACGTAGCTCTTCAATATTTCAGAAATAGAAAAAACCAGCATACTCTTTTCTTCTTTTCCTTCCCAGGCTGTAGGAGGAACTGTTCAGTTAGTTTTTTAGGTGGCATGATTTGTTTGCTTGTTTGTAGGCATACAAGTGAGTGGGTGTTTTGTAGATGTATGCGCAGAGCTCACCGGGGGAGGGTGAGGCTGAACAGCCAAGCTGTGTATTTATTACTGAGAGTGGCGAGATGCAGGACCTTCCACAGCTGATGCCTTATGGACCTCCACAGCATAGCACAGCCCCTGTCAGCACTCTGTCTCCTGCTTTTAGTTCAGCCACACCAGCAAACCTGGGAAATCACCACAGAAGGGAGATATTTAGTGGAGGAAGAAAGAGGAAAGAGCAGCAATTATTTCAGTTTCAGCTGCTTCAAGATTGCCTCTGTCCTAGATAAACAAGATAACTCCTGCTACTGCCTGGACATCTAAACATGAGGCAAATGCTGTGGAGAAGGTCTTTTCTTAGGCCAGCTATCATGGACAGGTAGGAAACAATACATAAGTCTCTTTTTGGGACTGAAGTGACAGTGGAGTGAAACACTGTGCAGATCTTTGCAGAAACTTTGACATTTCTAGTGCTACAAGACATGACAGCAGAAATTTCCTGGGCAGTGTACTTCTCAAAAAAATTATTTTTACAAAACTTCTCTAAAAAATGTTTGTGCCATAAAGTACAAATACCCTAAAATATTTTGCTTTCATCGATGACAGATACTCCACTGGCTCCTAACAACCACATTTACTGGAACAGCTTTCATCCTTTTAACAGCTCTTCCTTTCTCCATGTACCATATGTTTTGTGCAGATCCTACAAACAGAGAGACTCGGAGGCAATACCAAGGGTCTCTTGCCATTTTTGAAACTAAGTATTACTCAAGGGATAAAATAGCATTGAACATCGTGTCAGGAGTTTCACAGTGCAAGGACATGGCAGAAGAATGTCTTTAAGCTGGGACAAGATATTTCCAGCATTGCACTCACTGGAACAGTGTTACCTCTATCCAGACTGCATGGCCATTTGGAGACCTCACATAATGCTGGGATGACTGTTTGCAGATTTTAAAGTAAACGGTATGAAAGAAAAAAAAAGTATCTTTGTTGACTCCAAGGCTGTCTCTGTCTAAGTTTGTCCAACTGAATACCAGTCTTTCAGTGATTTCCAACAAATTTATCTGTTGCGTTGGTAGCAGTAGAGTAGTAGAGTCCTTGTGTGTGAGTAAAGCCCTTCCTCACATACGTGTACGTGGAGCTGGGAAATGTGAGAGTGAGATGCTGGGTACTGGAAGAACATTTCATTCCTGCAGTGCTTATTTTGCAAAAGTCTGGAAAAAAAAGAAGAAAGACACTAGAATTGCTGACCCAGCTGGATTCACATTCTAGGTGACTGTGAGACAAATACTTTCTTTGAAAAACAACAGCTGATGAGGAACTGGTTGGATAATCCCATCCGGAGGGTAGTACTAGCTACTAGCACAAGCACAATGTCCAGACGGAGATCAGTGACAAGTGGTGTCCCTCAGGGGTCTGTTCTGGGACCAGTACTGTATAAGGTCTTCATCAATACAATCAGGGGATCAAGTGCACCCTCAGCAAGAGTGCAGATGACAGCAAGCTGAGCGGTGTGCTTGACATGCCTGAAGGATGGGATGCCATCCAGAGGGACCTGGACAAGCTTGAGAAGTGGGCCCATGTAAACCTAAGGAGGTTCAACAAAAACACGTGCAACATCCAGCAGCTGGGTCGGGGCAACCCAGTATCAACACAGTTTGGGGAATGAAGCGATTGAGAGCAACCCTGATGAGAAGGAGGCAGTGGTGAATAAGAGGCTGGACCTGAGCCAGCAGCACGTGCTTTCAGCCCAGAGAGCCAAGTACATCCTGGGCTGCTTCAAAAGCAGCATAACCAGCAGATCAAGGGAGGTGATTCTACCCCCCCGATCTGCTCTCATGAGACCCCAGCTGGAGCACTGCATCCAGCTATGGGGTCCTCAGCACAGGAAAAACATGGACCTGATGGAGCAGGTCCAGAGGATGGTCACAAAAACAATCCAAGGGCTGAAACACTTCTCCTATGAGGAAAGACTGAGAGAGTTGGGGTTGTTCAGTCTGGAGAAGAGAAGGCTGCAGGAAGACCTTAATGAGGCTTTTCAGTACCTAAAGAGGGCTTATAAGAAAATGGGGACAGAGTTTTTAGCAGGGCCTGTTACGACAGGACAAGGGGTAATAGGTTTAAACTACAAGAGGGTAGACTAGATACAAGGAAGAAATTTTTCACAGTGAGGGTGGTGAAATAGTGGAACAGGTTGCCCAGAGAGGTGGTAGATGCCTCATTCCTGGAAATATTCAAGGTTCAGGGTGAGTTCAGGGTGAACTCATATTCAGGTTTAGGATGAACTGGGTTCTGACTAGACCGACCAGGTTGAAGATGGCCCTGCTCATTGCACTAGATGACCTTTAAAGGCCCCTTCCAACATAAACTGTTCTATGATTCTATGATTTTATAATTGAGGGAGTCCTGAATTTCAGAAAGCAGAAGGGAAGAAAACAGGCACTTCATCTGCCTGTTACAATGAACCATCCTGAACAGTCATTATAGCAGCTCAGCATTGGGACGTCAATAGAAAGTCATTGCACCTCTCTGCGAGATTGGTTTAAAAATCATGCCATTCAGAAAAAAAAAAAACAACAAAACTAACCAATCAACCAAAAAAACCTCATATATAATAGCAGGATTCTTTTTATTTCCTCTCTGTGTTTTGAATCCTCAGATTTCCTCTGGTCCAATTTTTCAGTAATGTCTGCAACCGCAAGGACAAAAAGCACACCTTTACAGAAATGACATCTTTTAATATCACGTATTTCCATGATTCCGTGTCTGGGGATTTTAAGGAGCACCTGAGGAATCACTCAATACACAGTGGTGACACAGCTCTGTTACGGTCTTTGTGGTAACATGTCAATACACTTCCCTTTCCATATGCCATGACTTTTCCTTAAAGTTATGGATTTGTTGAACTGCTGAGGTACTGATCTGCAATGTGTATGCAACACTTGATCTGAAACCATGAAAAGTTTTCTTCTACAAAGTAGACCAGAAGTGATAGAAAAGCAGCTACCAGTTTCAGCCAGTACTTATTTCAAATATAGACATTTATGCCAGCACTGAAGGGACTACATCCCAAATTTCGCATGCCAGAGGGTCTCTACGAGCCTTTACCAAGGAGAGTAACACTCCCTTGGGGAGAAGGCTGCCTCCCTCACTTTCTCTTTCTCCCTTTGTTCTGCTTCACCAAGAGAAAAGGCTGCATCTTTCACCAGACAGAGTCAAGCCTGAAAATCCCTTGGCAGACAGCAGCCAGATTTCTCTGTTAGCTGGTTCTTATGTGACCAATGCACACAGTACAAACAAATGATGATGTAAATGCTAAAGATGGCAAGACATCACAGTGTAAACAAAGGCTCTTACGGGATCCTGACAGCTCCACCACTTAGATCACTGCACACTGAAAGCAGGAGTGAGATCAGAGTGACTCTGCCCCATCACACTTGGACTCATAGGTAAGATGGTTCATGCATACATTAGAGCATCTCCTCTGAGTACCCAGTACTTGCATAGAGATCAAAATGTTGGGAAAACTTATAGGCTTTGCAATCCTGACAGCATTACCAATAGTCACATGGAAATTTGAGCATCCTGCAGCAGAAGCAAACAACATTACACCATGAGGCAGTGGGTGTCTTGAAGAGCATGTCTGTCCAGCTCCCTGCTCATTCTTCAGGGCAGGCAGAAAATCAGAAGCCAGACAATCACCAGCTCAGTGGAGCAGTGCACGCACACCCCCACTCCCCTTCTCCTCCCCAGGCAGCAAGCAAAGGAGGGTGAGTGCTAGGAAGAAGGCTGGCTCCCTGATGTGAGAGTCCTGCTCATAAAACTCAATTAAGTGGATTACAGATGAGCTCATTCCCAGCGGTGGGTCACATTCCATTAGAGGCAGGCTCGATGCCAGGCGGACTCAGCGCTGCTCGGATGGCAGCAAGATCCACCCCACCACTTACGGTCTCTGCCTCTGATCTCACCATACCTTGCAGGATTTCTTGCCCTGTGCCCCAAACTGCATGGCAGGCTCATTGCTCATCCCTGCTCATCCTCTCAGTGATGTAATCAGGCCCAGTGTTAGGTCATGGAGAGGTAGAGGGATGGCCAAGTTCTCTAAAACGCTGCAGTCTGGGGCAGCAACGTGGAAAAGGAAAAGCACAGGGAGAAAGAGGCAAAGTGGAGCAAGAGGAAGACGAGCACAAAGAGATTCCCTGGAAAACAATGGCAGAGTTCAGGGAAGGATGGAAACAGTCAGCCCCGTAAAGTGGCTTAGAGGTATTTTACATGAAAGTGAGAACAATCAGAGCTCTCAGCTCACTAATCCCAAAGGCTTTTTCACAGCATAGGTATAAGATTACAGCATCGTCTGCTATATGAATATATGTACACCACCTACAGTCACTGCACTCAGCACTCAAAAATGTGTGTGCTTGTATGTGGGGAACAAAGAGTGCGTCTAGGGTATTTTTGTGTGTGGGAATGACTGTGTTTGGAAGAGGAAATGGGGGGGAGAAGAGAAGGTGAATGAATCTGTGAAGGGTGAGGATGTGTGGGTGTGAGGGCAGGAGAAAGCTGGATGAATGAGTGTGTGGGTGGGTAATACATGGGCTAGAGCAAGTCAAATGTTATAAGCACCTGCAGGCATTTTGCCAGATTTGAGACCTATTTTGACTTGCTTTGTGCATCCCACTTTGCTTTTCACTGTTTGCAAACGTTCCTGGCAGCTCAGCTTAATTTGTACAAATAGCAACCAACCAAGAGCGAGCCAAATCTGTTGTGAAATAGGTTGAAGAAGACACAGGTTTTTGTGCAGATCCAAGCAGCAGGGGCTTTGTACCATCTGGAACCTGTGTACGAAGTCCCAGGGAAAGGCCTACAAGGGAGATCAATCTAGTTACCTCCCCACCATTTGCCATTCCACGTGAGGAAGGAATACTTCAGACCAGTTGCAAAGTGAGACATGCTGTCTGGACAATGATCCTCACAGGGCACGGGACCCACACGGCGCAGGCATCTGCCATCCTGGCACAGGACACCTCAGTATCCACAACCTCAGAGGGAGCTTTCTGCTTTAGCTCAGAAGGATTGAGAGAAAGACAGCAGCCTTATGTTTCACTCCCTTGTGTGTGACAAGTGAACTCAGTTTGGCACTGTGAGGCAGCAGGTTTCCTATTTGTTTTGCCACTAGTTTACTGGGCAAATTTGGACAACTTCGCTTGCCTTTTCCACATATCTGTTTCCTAAGACATAAAAAATTATCAGTAACAACACAGACATGAGATCTCTTTATGAAAAGCACTATGTAAGACTCACGTGATATTATTCTCCTGCACTAGCTGAGGGTGATTTTCAAATTTCCTTTGCATTCATTGGCAGCTGTATTCAGACCTTAAGCGCTGAAGAAGTCCAAGCCTGGAACGCCCAAGCTCCAGCTCTAGGCTCTCCAGTTCTGCTGCTCCCTTCAGCAAATTGTAACCCAGGTTCTGGCTGTCTGTCTCAGGACCTCGAGCATCATATATTAGGGCCCATCCTGGGTGGCAAGGGATCTCACAGTCCCTTTGCCATGTCCCAGATTGTACTTTCTGCTCTGTCCTTGGCAATTTCATTACCTGGCTTGTATGTTGAGTGTGTTAAGAGTCCAGAATAGCTGGGATGCAAAAGCACTGTGGTCACACCATTTCTTTCCCCATAATGGTGCTAGAAGAATTTAAGGGTCATATATCACAACCAAGAAATCTGACCCCCTGTCTTTTATTCCGCTTTTCCCTTCCTTTCTGACTGGCTTTTCTTTATCAGCATTACTCTTTCTGCTACCCTGCCCCAGAGGTTTGCTCTGGCAAGTGCTGCGTGCACTGTGCCAAGCTGCTTCACCCTGCCTTACTGATGGTACCTAGAATGGCTGACAGTACACTGTTATATCCTCCTGTCTGTGTGCATGAATTAGCGAGCCCTTTGCTTTTCACCTTCAGCAAAAACAGAGTGACCTGTCTATGCAATTAGCCCCTTCTCCCTTTAACTAGAGGGAAGACAATATATTGCCTCTCCGGGGAACTCAAGAGAGAATGAGAGAAAAAACAGAGATGCTATCAGGATGCCAAAGCACTAGGTATAAAAATCCTTTTTCACCCTAACAGTATATCAGGTGCTGCCTCAAGAACTGTTATTGAACTACAGCCAGAAATAGAGTGGTCCTACCCTGTGCATTTTTCTCCATCCCACTTTCCCTCCTTCTGGCACTCTTTGCTTCTTGAGTATATTTCATTCAATGAAATGGTTTAAGGCCCTGCCTGCAAGGAGGATCTTTCGTGAAATACCACGACTGTGCCTTATAAACCTTCCAGCTGAATGGGAATAACTGCTGCAGTTGCCACGGCACAGGCTACACAAAAATGATGCTTGAGTTTAATTATACTGAGTGGTTGAGGCCACTGTCTCACTTTGCTCTGGGATACATTCCTCTGAAAAGCAGCCAGGTAATTCTGCTGCAGCTGCCATACCCTCAGTGTCCTGGGAAGGGGAAGAGAGGAAGGGTGACAGGGAGCAGGGCTTTCTGCCAGGTTTAGCTATAGCAAATGTACCTGAGCTGGGTGGTCTCAAATGATGTGGCTACACCAAGCAGAGATCCCCCAAGGCAGCGCCAGAGGTGGCTGGTGGGTTCTGAGGAGCATAGGCAAAATTCAGTTTTGATGTGGAGATTTCCATTGCTCTATTCCTGTGCAAGAAGAGGAAAAAGAAAGAAAAAGGATTGGGAAATAAAAGAAGGCAGAAAGGATATGGAATTGAATCTCTCAAGAGTCCAGAAGTAAGGAAATAGAGGCAACAAGGGTGTTTCTGAGAGACCAATAGCCTTAGCCATAACTGTTGTACAGAACTCAGACCTTCTCTTTACAGGTGTTGCCAGCCCAGCTTAGGCAGAGCTGACAGCAGGGTTGGTGGTGCTTCAGTACCTCGTGCAGCTACTGCCTACTTTTCCTGGAGCTGGTCATGGGCAGTTGTGTCCCAAATAACTACAGAGCTGGAAACAATATAGCCACATGTGCTTTGAGACCCAGCGAATTCTGCTCAGAAATGCGGGAGATTAACCTCAATGTCACCCTCTGCTAATATGGCTAATTTCCTTCCGGGGATCATGCCTCTGCCTGGATACACACAGACATCCCAGCTCATCTGGGGCATGCTCAAGCACTCACAGCACAGCACAGCATTGCCTTACCCAGCTGAACACACTGTGAGGAGCTCATACAGGAGTGCCGTTTTTCTCCTCCCTAATGGGCATTTTCTTCAGAAGTGCAAGCAGTTCTTGGACTCAAAAGTCCCTCTCATCTGCAACAAAACTCTCCCTGAATGCTTCAGGAATCTGCCACTACTTCCATCAGCCAAACTTCATTCTCCATGATCCTAAGGAGACACAGGTAAGGATGAATCCACTCCCTTCCTACCTTCCTTCCTTCCTTCCTTCCTTCCTTCCTTCCTTCCTTCCTTCCTTCCTTCCTTCCTGCCTTCCTTCCTGCCTTCCTTCCTGCCTTCTTTCCTTCCTTCCTCCCGTCCGTCCTTCCTTCTCGTTTTTGCTGTTTTCGGGTTTTCTTATTATTTGTTTTCCCTCCTTCTGGTTGAAAGCCTTTGAGTTCCCACGTATGAGAACGAGTGAATAACTGGACAAGTCTCTTAGATCTTGTTTAGGAGCTACCCTCTTCTTAGAGAGGCATGGAGTAATGGAGAATGGTACCAGAGGGTCAGGGGAGTTTGCTGTAAACCTTGGGGGCCACCAATGATGAGGGCTTTTAAAGACTTTTCTTTTGCAATGAATATTCAGGACTTCCTGAAAAGGAACAAAGTTTGCATGGAGCAGTAATAACTTTTATCAAATTAAGGGATGCTGGTGGCAAAATCAAAAAAACAAACAAACCACAAAAAACCACCCCAAAACCCCAACCAACCAACCAATAAAGCCCCCCCACAGAAAAAAAAACAAACAAACAAACAAAAAAAAACCCAAAAAACCTAAACCAACCAACCAAAAAAAAACCACACCAAAAACAAACAAACAAAAAAACCCAACGACAAAAAACCCCCAAACAAACAAAAAAAACCCAACCAACCAACAAACCAAACCCCAAATTCCAAAATAGCAGGAAATCTCTTGGTATGCCTGAAGATGGATAGCTAGAAGTGCTACTTGAATGCAGCACAAAAAATTGAAAAAAAAATGCTAGCATCCAACCAAAAAAGTTTCATCAGATACTTTTGGGCTTAACATTCAAAATATTTATGTTAAATTAATATGTAAATATATACTGATGCATTTATAACTACCTAAAACATAAATTTGAACATTTTGTAGGCCTGAAGACCCTTAGCTAATACTTGGTAAGTCCCAGGCCCTACCCAATCACACCAACACATCTTAATCTTCAGATAAAACTTAGTGTACTCTTCAAAGTACCAGGCAGACAATAGCTTTGCCACCTCCACTCGTGCTCTGGTGCACTCCCTGCTGCTGCCTCCACTCTTGCAAGGCTCTTTCAGGAAGACAGAGCCTGCAGTGGACACCAGCACACATTCCTGGTGTCCTTCTTGTATACATATGGTTGTATACATATACTGGGTTGGCATGAAGCTGATTCCAACTAATTAACATCACAGGCATATACACAAATCGAACACAGATTGTGATCTCCGGCTTCAAAAGGTGAAGACAGCTGCGTTTAACCCACTGGTCTCACACAGCAAAGCTCTGGGACTGGCGCTTTCCACTCCCAGGAAGATGCGGCACTGCTTGGTCACCATGGTGACAGGCACTTTTTTGCTACAACCATCACCCCGAACTGTGCAACTCTCTCCTGTGTGAAGCCCAGGCCCGTGGACTCACACGCGGGCGGTTTCCTCCGCATGTGCAGCCCTGCTGGGGCTTTGCCCACCGCCCCAAGCTCCGCGACCACCTTCCCGCACCCCGTGTTCCAACACTGGAGCGAGACCACAGGCACCGTCAGCGCTCCCAGCAGAGGATGCGGCTGGGTTAAACCGCTAAATATTTAACGGGGAGAATGGCTGATGCCTTCCCGGAGCCTGCTGCGGGAGATCTCCACGGCGGATGGCTCTGTTGAGCAGTCACCCGGCCAGGCGTCCACGAAAGTGACGGCCGGGCACAGCAGTATCCCCACGTGCTCTTCATCCTCCCCTTCCTCCCCAGCGCACCCTGTCACTGCCCTGCAGTATTGGCGCGGCCCAACTGCTGTGTCCCGCCGAGCCGTGCCAGCCGGAGCCGGAGCCGGCCCGCTGGGCCCGCGGGGAAGCCTGCCGCTCCCAAGCGAAGGGTTAAGGCCGCCGCCCCTCGCCGCCATGGCTCCCCCGCCCGTCCCCGTAGCCGTGTCCCCTCCGCCCGGGCTCCCCCCGCGGTCTCCATGGAAACCAGCCCCGAGCAGCTGCCGGCTGCGCCCGGGCCGCCGCCGCGTCGCCGGGGAAGGCGGTGGCAGAGGCAGCCGCGGCCCGGCCCCGCGGCCCATTCGCTTCCTCGGGAAGCGGGGGCTTCCCGGCGTGTCCCGCCGCGGCAGCGGGGAGCAGGGGCTCGGACGTGCCCTGAAAGTGCCCAGGTGGCCGAGAAGGCCAGTGGCATCCTGGCCTGGCTCAGCAATAGCGTGGCCAGCAGGACTCGGGCAGTGGTTGTTCCCCTGTGCTGGCGATGCCGCACCTCGAGTCCTGTGTCCAGTTCGGGGCCCCTCACAAGAAGGACATTGAGGTGCTGGAGCGTGTCCAGAGAAGGCCAGCAGAGCTGGTGAAGGGTCTGGAGCACAGGTCTGATGAGAAACAGCTGAGGCAGCTGGGGGTGTTTAGCCGTGAGAAATGGAGGCTCAGGGAGGACCTGATCGCTCCCTACAACTCCCTGAAAGGAGGCTGTAGCCAGGTGGGGATCAGTCTCTTCTCCATAGTAACAAGCGACAGAACAAGAGGCAATGGTTCAAGTTGCACTAGGGGAGGTTTGAATTGGTTATTGGGAAAAATGTCTTCCCTGAAGGGATGGACAAGCATTGGAACTGCTGAGGGAAGTGGTTGAGTGACCATCCCTGGAAATGTTCAAAAAATGTGTGGATGTGGCACTTGGGGGCATGGTTTAGTGTTGAACATGGTGGTGCTGGGTTAATGGTTGGACTCGATGATCTTAGAGATCTTTTCTAATACTAAGAATTCTAAGATGCTAAAATAGAAGTGTAGGTGAGCTAGGTGCACCTGAGGCAGGCTGAGCTGTCTGCTGGCCCTGAAGTGGGATGTGTAGCTGAGCTTAGGGGTTTGTTCTTCTCTCTATTCACCTCCAAGAGGAAGGCATTCAGATGAAAAACTCCCCAGAAACGTCACAAGTTGCTACTACAGTCCTTCCAACAAACACTTGGCAGTAATTGCCAACCCTTGTGGCTTGTCTACATTTTACGGGTTTATATTCTGGTGAGAGCTTCCCTTCTCTGGGGAGATGAACCAGGTTTTTCCTCAGGTGATGAAGTTGTCCTTTATCCACTGAAAAAAAAAGAAAATCTCTTACGCACATTTCTTTCTTGTTTTCTATTTTTGGCTTTCTGGGGGTTTTGGGTTTGGTTTTTTTTGTTGTTGTTTTTTTTGTTGTTGTTGTTTGCTTGTTTGTTTGTTTTTATCAGGTGGCATTGACCTATCCTGAGATACAGACCAAGACATGGAAGTTGCTTTCACTTGGGGTTGTAACACATCCTCTTTGTGGCAAAAGTTGTCACTAGCCCACCCAAGCCTCTTTGCACTGAAGATCCTTTTGCACTGTTCCCATGTGTGCCCACACAGGCAAATTTGTTCACAGCTCCCTGGGGAAGAGTTGCACTGCACAGCATGAGTAGGGAATGGCTCCAGAAGCCCTCACAAAATGCACAGGTGACAGCAGATCCTGTGGGAACAGGTCAGGCTTTGCTTTCATCTGCGTGCCAGCCTGGAGAGTTGGCCTGGTGGTGGAAACATATGCCAGAGGATGTCCTGAAAGTAGGTTGAAAGCAGGAAATTCAGCTATGATGTCTTACTCTTCACAGTGAATCATGTCTTTTTTTTTTTTACCACTCTTATCTCAAATGCACTGTCCTGGCTAGCAAAACATTATCTCCGGTTTCAGCTCTGAGAGACTCTTTACACCTACTCTGCCTAAAAGGTCCAAGTAGGCCCCCAATTTTGGATCTTTCTTTTGTAACTCTCTTTTCTTCTAGCCCCAAAACTATCTTCTGCCTTCATCCTCAACTCTCCCAAATCTCATCCTGATCTCTTGTGTCCCTGATTATTACATGGCTGCTGAAATCTTTCTGCCCAATTTCTCTGTAATATTTCATTCTGTCCTTAACCAGCAATTATACATCAGAGATCAAAAGGAGCCTTTCTCCATACCAGTAAGATGCTTCTGAGACTAAAATTTTGCCTGTGTACATGAGGCTACTCTATTGTCTCTGCTCTTCTAAATCAAACTGATGCCCGTTGGCCCCCAGCTTTCCTTCCTTGTGTTTTCCCTCTAATGATCTCTGCTTCTTACCCCATCTCTTCCATAGTATGAACAATTTGCAGTGTAGGATCTCCTTCTTTGATATTGTCCTCCCAGACCCTCACACCAATGGGTCACTCCCCAATATGATACAGCACAGGCACTGTAGCTGCTGTTTGGCTTCACCCAGGAAACGTCTCTCCCCGACTGCTGTTAGCTGAGTAGAAGATCTGATGTGGTCTAATAGGCTTGGCTGTTAAATGCAAACCCCCTCAGCTGCAAAATGCTGGGCAGAGTTGCTGGCAGCTCTCAATTTTCCGCTCCTCTTCTATTTTCTTATTACACAAAGTAAATATGACCCTTTCTTCTTCTTTCCTAGAACAACCTATTTACCAGACGTTCAAATATGTAAGTAGTGAAGGTGATAGAAATGCACACTAATGGAGCATTGAGGCTATGATTTGAATACACACAGAGCCTAAGCTATTCAATCCTTGTTATGGGAGGGCAGGGCATTTCTCCAGCTCCACGGTCCAGAGAAAAGGTACGGATCAGGGGGACATGAGTGCTAAGAGTTACACCAGATTCTTAAGTTTGCCAGGCATAAAGATTGCAACTGAGGTATAGATAACTATTATTTGCTTTTGTATTACCACATGGCTGCACTTCTTTCTTTAAAATGAGCTCTTAGACAAGACATCCAGGTTTTTATGGCTCTTGCATCTGACCACAGTCATGAAATCGCTGTGGCCAGAAGAAGCTCCAATTGACTGATAGTGCAGCAGGCACCTAGAAGCCACCAAGCTGTGTAGCAGTGAGCTATGGAACTAGCTATGCCACTGTCTGCCTCAAGACATGAGAACTCAGATCTCAAAATCACCAGAACCTATGATGGAACTACATTACTCAGCTGATCAGCAGGTAGAAGAGGGAAATGTATCATGAAAAGAAGGGTGAGGAATTAGATTGCTAGGAGAAATATGTGTGATAAAGCCATATTTTGTCTGGAGTTCAAAATCCATCAGGATGAAGATGATACAGGCAGAGAAAAATTCAGCCCATGTGAGATCTGGAATAAGAAAATGTGAATGAAAGTAGGCCTTTTCTCCATTTCAGCATGTGCAAGTGTGAATGCTAGACCATCTTAGTTCCTGACAGAACTGGTGTGTAACACACACAGTTCTTAAATTTATACTTCTCAGGGCTTTTAACTGGCTCTGTTAATTCCAAATTCAGAGAAAACAGGGCTCAAGTGGATACTAGTACACGGACACAGCTGTCATCTACCTTCCCTGCCACAAGACTGGATCAGATACCAAGAAATGTCCACTATTGTTTCCTTCATTACAAATTTAGTGAAGTAGTGGGATATTAATCAAGCTATCTTACATCTTACAAGCCATCTGGATGATGAGACCAATACCTAAGAGATGTTTTGAACATGCAATGATAAAACTTCTTCAGGGATTTGGAGCATTGCCTATTTTCAGTCTTAGTTTGCCTTCAGTGTAATGTAGGAAAAAGAAGCGTAAGGAAATGTTTTCCTCTTCAAGGAACTTAACTGTATTAGCCTGTCACTTGTGACTTAGGAATCATTCTTCTTTGTACGTGAAGATTGAATTTGCCATAAAACAAAACCCTTTTTTTGCTTTGTACACACTACATCTGAAGAAATAAGGTCAGGAAAAGCAACACCTAAATAAAGCCACTTACAATAATATTTGCTTGGCCTGCATATATCTATCCTAAATGAGTATGAAAGCCTCTTTATATTGCTACTCTTGGTGGGGTAAGTGGGGAGAACAGGCGTGGGACCTTCCAGAGACATGGAGATGACTTCTTGGCATAGTTCAGAAGCAGCAGGAACAAAAGTCAGCTTAATCCATCTTTAATAAAAGCTATGCACTGCAAGCACAGCCTCAGCCATAAGCAGCTTTACCCTGCAAGCATAACACAGAGAGACCCGAAACGCACATACTACAGAGACCGAGTCTCACTTTCAGTGGTGATTCACAGGGGCAAATGAGGACAAAATTCATGTAAGCAGGGGAGAAAAACTGACATTGCTGTGGAAACCATTTCACTTCATGGCATTTTAAGTCTGAACTAAATTCCCGACAATGAATCAGTGTAGTTTTGTGTTATTCTACTATTGCAGCCATCCCAGAGTGGGCCATGGTGACAAATACCTTCCAGGCTATCTCCATGAAGCAGAAGCCCCTGCTGTTTCAGCCTAAATGCCTGTAGTGACAGTATATGCTTTATGTGGTTCAGCTAGGACTGGGAAACCTGATCTCATAAACTTTGTCAACATGAGTTATGTTTTTATTATATGAAATGGCATCCAGGCGTTTGCCCATACACCACATCAGAGCTCAGCAAACACATATACAGGCCCCTCTTCCAGAGCGTGCAGGCATGGGGGCAAAGCTGTGGCTGTTGTGAGGCCTCCCATCTCTGAGCCTGTCCAATTTAGTCATGATTGACATTTCAGCTGACATGTTTCATCAGTGTAAGTTCCCCCTTCCGGCTTCATTCTTCAGCTTTCAGAAGGTAGGCGGTTGGTCCTGTGTCTGTTCAGAGGAAGCACCATGACCTACACGTCTGTCCCTGACCTTTAGCCTGATCAATAAAACTACAAATTGGTCTTTTCTTATCCTTGACACTTTAGTCATAAAATCCCTATTGAGGTGGGATGAAACACTGAACTTTATGTCTAGGCATCATGAACATGTTTCGTGGCGGGGGAGAGACTGGCAGTATTTCAGCCATCAAATATACAACCCTCTTTCACTCACTCTCTGTGCAGCAATCCTGTGTGTGATATTTGAAACCTGTAGAATGTCATTTTTGGTTCTATATTCACACATTTCCCCAAATACTACAGAACAGCTAGAACCTCTAGTGTGCTTTAACAACACTTTTTTACTACCATGCGTGCTTTCCCCTTTTGGTGATGTTCAGGAGGAAGAAGGGAAGAGGCCTAATTTCTTCCAGAGAGGAACAGAGATCGTTTTGGGAGAGGGTCAGCAAAGCCCAGTAAGAGGGTAATGCTAGATGGGTGCACAGTTTTTGCTGGTGTTTCTGTTGCCTGATGTTTTATAACTGCAGGGGACTGCCTGTACTGGGGCAAGGAGCATGAGAGGACATGGGAGGGCACAACCCAAGGCTCTCATCTCCTTAAGCCCAGCACAGTGTTGGCAGACTCAAGCCTGCATTTGCCCTTGTGCAATAAACAGTACTTTGGTCTGGAAAAGTGTGTAATGGATGTGGGGTTTATACCAACAGCCTTTATCAGAAAATCAGAAGGCTCTAAAAGTGCTTGTTGTGTTACTTTACACTCATTGCAGTGTGATTCAGAGGGAGGAAGGAGGTTGTACTGCAGAGTTTTGTGCACAGCTTGGAAAATCTATTCCATCGTCTTTACGGTGAAATAGCTGCTGGAGCCACATGGCTTCTTCATGCCAGCAAGAGTGTTGTGTATTTAGCATGCTCAGCTGCTAGTGGGGTTGTAAATCATGCTTTTTACTCAGCTGCACTGCCAGGGGATGGCCTTGAATAACCTCCTGTGTCACATCAGGGCTTTTAGCTGGTGAAATGAAACATGACTGTGAATCAGAGGAAAGAAGAAAATCCTAACAGACTCTTCAAATTCCTTTTGGATAGCCAGGACATTCCTTTTGCCAGGAAGGCTTGCCATCATGTGTATCCTTCCACAAAACCCAGAAAGCCAGATCCAGTCAATAAGATGGACCAGAAGACCAGGAGTATTTGGGTTCTTGAAAGCCCAAAAGGAGTGGTGTGAAAATAACATCATCTCCTATGTGGCTTTCTGATGCTGCTGTGTGCTACCTAACACTGCTGAGTCTGCAAACATGATTTCCTCTGTCTCAGCTTGCAGGGGAGGGCAGAAATACTGTGTTGGAATCACACAGCACGTGTTCAAGGCAGGCAGGTGGCAGGTTCAAAGTGGCGTGAAGAAAGAGCTCCTTTATGTAATGCACAGTTAAGCTCTGGAATACCTTTTCTCTGGATTTAAGGAGTGCTGGAACTTTATATGAGTTTCAGAACTAATCCAATACAATCCTGGAAGAAGCAAACACCAGAAGCTACCTGATGCAGCTCTGCTGCTGTATTGTACAGGGAGTTCTTAAGCCAAAACTTGCTGGAGACTGGAAGAATACACAAGGCAGGGGTTGCTATATGCTGGCCCTGCTCTCTACTCCTACCAGGGCACCACTGTTGGCCACTGTCAGAGAGAGCACTCTGGGCTACACAGAATGGTTGCCTCTGCTGCCGCTGGTTTTATATAATCTTACATAATGCAGGATGAGACTGGAGTCTTCTAGGTTTATATATTTCCACACAGGGAAATCCCACCTTCAGCAAACAGAGGCTTTTCCTAAAGAGACTTTTAGTGACATCAGCTTTTAATGACACTGGATCCCTATGTCTCATTCCAGAGATGGGACTTCCATCTTCACCCATTTATCTTTTATATAATTTTCCAGATGATCTTTATGTTGTAGCAGAGATCAGATCTTTATTATAATGTATACTGCAGTACCTTATTGGAAAAAAGAGTTGTTCCTCACAAGAATTAGTTGCCAAAAAAAGAAGATAAACCGAAGAAGAGGTACAGCAGAACAGAGAGGGAACACCAGTTGAAGAAAAGTTGGTCCCATTGGAACTGCTAAAAAAACTGTTCACGTCTCTCAACTCCCAAATGATGGCACACAAGCCTCACATGCCATGCCACCTGGTCCAGTCCTAGGCTCATTTTAAGCCCTACCTCAGAACACTAATTTTTTCTATTTTATTTAAAAGTGCTTCCTGATTTCATAACTGAGTGTCCTTTCCTCTGGTGAAAAGCACTATTTCTGACGCTGGACAACAGCTCAACTTTTGGTGGTGGTTATTGCTCTGTATTACTGTGACCATTTTCTTCCCTTTTGCAATGCCATTAAGGACTGAAGGAGGTGAACAGTTAGAGGACAACACACCATTAGGGACCAGCCCTAGCTGCAGAATACATTCCAAGTACACTAATGTTCACCTCCCAGTTTCATCTGTAGTCCATGCTCTGTAAAAGTATACCAGCACTGATACAACTGAGGCTTGCCCAGAGACAAACTCCGTTGGAAGCAATGACATGACTAGACCACTAGGGTTTTAGCAGAACTGGGATTTCATATTCCAAGTTCCCAATATGTTGTCTCGTGTCGTATTTGAGCATGTAACTTGAAAAGCACTGTATGACATAAAATACACTACATACCAACAGATTTGTGTTGGACTTGATCTAGTCATTCTGACTTCTTTATTCATATGGTTGGGCTGTGCAAGGAATAAATATCTCTGGTACCAGATTTAGAAAGAGTGTATTTTATTGCAGACAAGAAGATATTATCTTCTCTGGTGGCAGTACAGGGGATTGATGGCAGTTTACAAAATGCAGAAACTCTGTGTGCGTGTGTTAATCTCTGATAGGCTTATCACTGTGCTAAACTGCTTCCATAAATTGTAGGCTTAATGCTGCTTTCAGGTACACCAACATACACACCCAGTAACTCCTGGAGAATTTGAAGATATATAAATTACAGCAAAATTTGATCTCTTGTAGTGTCGGTATTTTTTTAACGCTCATCTTTTCAATAGGTGGAACACATAAACACACCAGATTGTCACTTACCTTACCAAATTCAGCCTTGCTGGAAGGCAGCTGAAGATATCCACTGAGTATAGCTAGGAGGGGCAGATTCTATAGACCCATTATATGGGGCGGTTTATGTGGCATTCATTGTGACTGGGCTTGAGGTGTATATTTGCCATGTTTTTACAGTATATGGCCCGTCAACTTATAATGCACGTTGTACTCAGATCTATGGATAAAATATGAAGTTCACAGAGGAAAAATAAAAACAGAATTTACATTTCATTCATTTTTTTCTCTCTGCTGTTTCTGCACTCTCAAAAATCAAAATGCATTTGTTGTATCCTAATCTACATCAAGCTGTCCTGCAGGAACATTCATTATTCTTTTAGTGTCAGCAAAACACATTGAAACACGGATATTAAACATCTGGCCAACATACATTTATGTGGCCCAAATGGCATATTCAAATTCTAAGAATATAAGAATTTCTTTGGAAACAAAAGTAGTTTTTCCTCCGATTTGGGAGAGAAGCTGTAAAATATGAGCTTGTATAAATAAAGCAGTGTTTTCTACCTGAGACAATGCAGAGAGTAAAACGTTACCTGAGAATTGCAAACTCCTGTCCTCTACCACTCATCTCATTTTAAGTCTAATGAGGGCATTTAGACTTAACTAGTTTGCTGCTAAGCCGGGGTGATTGACAAAGAGACAAGCTTAGGAGTGGAGATAAGACAAAAAATGAATATTGCCAAAAAAAAAAAAAAAATGCTTAAAGAACAAAAAGAGCAGAGATTTACAGAACAGGGACCAAAAAAACAAAAAAAAGGGCAAAAATGTGTGGCCATAGCACCCATGTGCTTGTTTTCACCTCAATAGAGAGGTCTCAGCTGTGGCTGGTGATAGGACTAAAGAGGGAGATGCTGTTTGCAGAGATGTGAGAGCAGGCACAGTGCAGGTCCTGTGAGGCTGGTGTAAAAAAAAATAAAAAGCTGGGAGGTAAACTCCCAAGCATCAGGTCACAACCCCAGCACCTCAAGGTTTTTCAGCCTCAGAGAATTTTTCTGCTGCCAGCACATTTTGGGTAAGAAAAGTGATTTCCTACAGCAGTGGAAAAAGGCAAAGAAGGCAGTTCCAAAGGCTGAAAAGTGGGGGAGGGTGAGAAGGATCAGTGGCACTTTGGGTGTCATCAGTCTGCTGGAAAGGATAGTAGATTTCAGGAGGTGTGTGAACAAGAGAGGTGGGCAGTGGGATTTTCAGATTTCTAGGAGATGACAGATAGGTGATAGGGTCTGTCACCTTTCCTGCAGTTCTCTTGCCACTTCTCCCCCGATGTCCTTTATTCCGTTCTTACTCCCTGGAGTACGTGGGCTCCATTTCCAATTTGCTACCTTCCCTAAACTCCACAACCCCTTCTCTCTACCTGAGCAGCCTTCTGCCCACACATGCTTCCTCCATCCCGTCTATCATCCATCAGTATCCTATCCCACTCTGCAAAACAGCTCCTCAGGCAGCAGAGATTGCTGTCACAGAAATGGAGGCACAGGGGCAGAGCTAGGAAGGTGGAAGTGGTAGAGGAAGGAGAAGGGGGTACAAGTGCAAGTGATGACTGCTGTTGATGTAAAGGGCACCAAAGGCAGTGTGCAGGTTTGGCCTCTCCAGGAGAGAAAAGGCACCTGGTTATCCTTTATGAAGCTTTGTCTTAATACTGCTGCCTACCTTACAGCAGTCTAAGTCACTGTAGTATGCCAGGTCACTTGGGGATTGGCAGGGGCAGGTCTGCTCCTATCCAAAACATACATGGGCATTAAAAGTCACACACTCTGTAGCAACTGTGGGGGCCATGGGACCCCCAACCCCGGACACAGGTGGCTGCCAGGCAGGCAGGTGCCAGAGAGGGGCACTGCGAGGAGTGCTGAACAGGGAAAGTAAGAGATGTGGACACTGTGCCAGGTGGTGGGAGGTGGGGTAACTGGTGTGTCTCATGCGTAAGGTGCAGCAGCTGGCCGGGCTGCCAAGCCCCTGCCCATCCAGGGATGAGCAAGGCAGAGAGAATACACCACTCTGGAAAAAGACAAGGCTGAGAATGATGTCAGATTCACAACAGCCAGACATATAATTTCCATCATGCAAGACAGTTCTGCGCCTTTATTCAACATGATAGTTAAGAAGCTTGGAAATAATCAGGAGGAAGAAACCTGTGATCAAGGCACTATCACAGCATTCAAACATCAGTGGCTGCCTGGTAAAAAGTATTGCCACTTGTTTTGTTTGGTAATGAAGAAAACCTTGTCTCTTTTCTTCTTCTGTTTTACACTGAAATAACCGCTCTGTGTGGTCTTTCAGATGCCTTGATCACTTGGCATTATAGGTTGATGTAAGTATGTGCCCACCTTACAAATTTAGCTGGTGTACTAGTCCATTCCAGAGTAACTAAATTATTGCAGTGTAATGACTTGTAGGCCGGTTTTCAAAAGCCCTTATCAAGTAGTTTTAAAACTTGCATCATAAATTCCAGACTAACTTCAGCACATCTGACAGGAGATGTTTGTGAGTGGTGAGGGAATGGCTGCTATATAAAGTAACACAAGTTTGATTTCTTTGGGGCAAATTAAAAGGGGATTACAACAACAAAACCAATAATAATAGTAACAACATCATCAATAATAATGATAGGGTAGCACTCTTTTAGCTGAGCTCCAGTAACTGCTGCAGTGATGCTGCTGCCCTCAGCTGCCCATCCTCCCCAGTGACAGAGCCTTGCTGTCAGAGGAGCCGAGCCAGTGGAAGGCGACACGTGTCCAGGTCCTTGGCTGTCCCTGCACACAGCCCATGGTGGCTCTGGCTAACACATGCAGAGTTGAGCTTTAGCACACATTTCCCAGTGCTGCTCCTGATGCCTTGAGGGGCTACCTAGAAACAGAGACTAGACAGGAGTAAGGGAATAAAGGTGGATATTTATTTGAAAGGCCTTCAAAGGTACACCCTGGGGAGTCAAAGCCTGCATCAAAGGTAGACCCCAAGATGGACGACGAGTCACGAGTTCTTCACACTTTTATAGGTTTGGTTCATTTGCCTATCAGCATAAATTCACCAATTAAAACTTTAGCTAATGATGTAATTTCTTCAAATTCTCCACCTCTCCAGAGGCCCTAGTTTACACCTGTTGGGCCTAGGACAGCCTAAGTGTCCGTGAACAAGCTCAGAGAGGCTTTGTTATGTCTATCTGGCATAAGAGAGCAGCAGCTAACAGGCTACAAGAAACTTCAGAGTTACACACGAGGCAGTACAGGATTTAAAAATATAAAAGCTAGAACCTAAGGCATCACTCCAGAGGTAACAGCCTCCAGCAGCGAGGTGGGCTGGACAGCAGGGTGGTCAGGGCAGCGTCCAGCACATGAAAATCAGAGCTGTCATTTTTAATGAGAGGAACGAGGATGCCTGTGCCGTGTTTGAATATATATGTCCCTACCAGAGGATTGCCACACTGATGATGTCTGACAGGCTTTTCCATAGGGTGAAGCCCAGTGTTTGGCAAGGGGAAATAAGTGTTTCCAATGAAGCAGAATGAGTAACCTTTTGTTAACCAGTAAGAAGAACAATTGAAGCTTAAGAAATTAAGTGATGCCCCCCTGTTTCAGGTCGTAACCAGAGACTGGTGCAGAAATTGTTGCCCTGGGGCTGCTGCGTGTCCCCTGGTGCTGGGGTCAGCCATCACCCGTGAGCCGAGGCCAAGCCCTGCCAGTCCCTATGCCTGCAAAATGTCCACAGCTCTTCCTGTCAGCTGCAAACAGCTGTTGCTAGGGAACTGCGAAAAGTCAAAAAGACAGCAAAGGATGAGGGGAGAGCAGCAGCAGGGGGATGGCAGGCTGAGGCTGGTGAAGGGGGAGGTGAAGGGGGAAGGGAGGCAAGAGGGTCAAGCAAAGTAAGGGCTGAAGAGCCTGGGGTGGGAATTGGTCCTCATCATGCCATAGAGAAACAACTCCCTGTCCCTCAAGGACTGTGTTTCCTTATAATCACTAAATGGCTTCCCTTGGTTTTGTCTGTGTGTTTGTTTGTGTATTTTTTTTGTTTTTAACCTCTCTAGGACAGAGGTAGAATATCTTTTTATTTAGTGAGCTTTCACATGATACTGTTTTGTTCTTAATTATCACCTCACCCTTTATGGCTTTCCTCTTTTAATAAAAAAATTGCCACTCTTATTTTTGCTTTCCTTCACTTCTAAGGACTGTTGCTCTTTCCCACTGAAGCATTGAAGTTGTAGATATACCTCATTTGATGAATGCAGCTGAAACTAAAACAACAGTTTTCATCTTTTTTCTTGAAATTTTCCTTCTTCCTGGAGTTAATGGGGTGCTGACAGATGTTCTCTCTGTGGGAAACATCAGAGTTACAAAGTTATTCACCACACAGAGCTACCTAAGCTCCAGTCAAGATCTGCCTTGTTCATCCAAGGGCCTCTTTAAAAGCCAGCTGAACCCAGCAGCAGGTTGTCCCCATGCGAAACTAACTTTGGATTAGGCCATATCACTACAAATCCCTGGTGACCCATAGGTCCTGTGTAAGAGATCTGCATCTGGTGGCATTTGACTGCCCACCGAAGTGACTGAACACCATTAGAGCTGGTGCAGGTCTCTGCATGGGACAAAGCCGTGGCTCAGACTCTGGCATTAGGTCCTCTCAACAGATGCCCCGACGTCTCTGCCACTGCACTGTATTGAGTGGGTTGGAATGTGATAAGTGGTGGTGTTTGAATTAGAGTGGATTCTAATTGTGGGCAGTACAAAAGCTGACTGAGCAAATGCATCTAAATAAGGAACAAGATTATATAGTTCGTTGCCAAACTGAAACAAAATATTCTTTGCAATTAAAAAAAAAAAATAGCAACATCATGTGGATAAAAAGGTTGGTAACAAGATATATATGTATAAAGTCACTAAAGAAAATAAAATAAGCTATGTGTGGAGTTCCCAAACTCAACTGTGGTTGCAATACCTTCCAAAGAAAGCCATGACATGTAGTAAAAAGTTCTGTTTTATTGGTTTCAAATACTGCAATGTATAATTGACTTATGGCAGGGGCGGGTGGTGGGATAGGCAGTATTTCACTTCCAAGCATTTGGTCCAAAATCAGCCTTGGTTAGCAGTGATTGAATGTTATTAGTGTTTGATGGGTCTCTGGTGGAACCTGTGAAATGCGTCGGAGGTTTCAGCTCACTTCCTAGTGGACAGGTGCCCATACCACTAAAACCACATTTCTTTGGAGCTCGCTACATTCACTCTCATTGGCAATCTCAGTGGAGAGGCTCACAGCTGAATGGAGCGTGGAGCAGTCTCCACGCTGGTATTTCTTTTCTGCCAGTCCTGTGCTGAGGCACAATAAGGAAAATAGAGGGCTCAATGGCCTGCTGTTCCTATCTATTTGTCAGAGCAAGAGAGTATCTTTCAGCTTTTGGACCAAGCGTGAGAAAGGAAGATTACTGAGCTTGCAAAAACCCATTCTTGCAGGAGAGGAACCAGGGAGGATTTAAGCCCTACATTAATGCTTGCTATCTTGTTCCCAATTTTTCAGGCTTCAGGAAGAAAAATTCTGTTTGTTGTGATCCTTATCAATCTTCTCTGTAGGACTAAAGGACCTTGACTGGGCTCTTCTGTAGTGCTTGCTGTTCTCTGAGACCAGTGGTACACTCACTGAGAGGCAGGATATACCCTAAGGATGCACAGAATAAAATGGTTTGATAGGAACCATGTCATTTTCTGGACTTGGAAAGCTCAGTCCATCCTCCCTACTCAGTGACAGGTGAGAGAACTGATCTCTGCAAATAAAGGCTCTTTGGCACATCAGGCTTGGTCTTTAGAGGCTATTCACAGAGCTCCATAGCTCATGCTGCTCACTGACATTTGTGTTTTACATATTGCTTTCACCAAGCTGCTTCTTGGCAGGCTAATAAATCCACCTGGTTTTTGATGGCTGTTGGTCAGGCTGCTTCCCTCAACCATCTCCAGGCCTTGTTCATTTCCCTCAGCGACCAGGCACATCTTCTGCTTTGCTCCTGTATTCACTGGCACTTGGCCTTGCAGTATCTGCCAGGCAGTTCAGCACCTGAGTCTGTTGTTATCCCAAGCAGACTGTGTTGGGTGGCTTGTTCACTAAACTCTTTGCTGGCATAGGAGAAATGCACTGCAGAAAGGCCTTGCAAGGACGGGGTGAGCCATGGTCAGGAAGGCTGAGAAGGAAGAATTGCTGCGCAGCTGCTGTATAAGAAGCTCAGGAATCCCCTTATTGCTATGAAAATCCTCAGTAACTTATTCACCAGGGGCTGGATGACAATGAAAAGACACCACCCTTCTGATTTCCAGTGGTACCTTTTAGCAAGAGAAGCATTTGCATGGAGAGATAGCTGGGTGTCAGACTTCTGACTATGGACCGGCCTTCTCTGTGCATTCTCCTGCCTCTTCCTGCATCACAAAGCAGCAAAATCTGTCTTTGAATCACCCCTCTGAAGGAGTCTTCTCAGTTTAACAATACAGACCACACGGACAAAACATTCATCTCATCTTCAGAGGTGTCTTTAATAGATGGAAGCAACATCACGTGTAGGCACTTGTGTCTCCCCACTGATTATAAAGGGACTCTGACTTCACACTCACATATCTGGGGTTTGGGTGGCTGAACTCAGCTGAAACAAGCCTTGTGCTTGACGGTCTCAAGATGACAACACGGGGGTTAAATAGTGGACTAGTAAGTAATTTGAAGTTACAGTTCTCTTCTTACAGTTTCAATATTTCCTGAAGATAATGAATATATCCCAATATTATCCAGCAGGTCAATTTTGTCAGACATGATAAATTATGAACTAAACCAGAATATTACTTTTTGTGTCCAGAAGTGGTTCTCTGCAACCACAGAGAGTGAGTAAGCTTTGAACTGGAAAGGAATAGAGTTGGTACTAATTGACTAGTTGTCTTTGTCCTGAGCAGGTAGAAAAGTGCAGCTGTGGTTGCTGTCAATATGAGACAACAGCGTGGTCAGTGGGGTATAAAGCGGTAAATGGTGAAAGGTTTATTTTTGCTACTCAACAGGCTAAATAACAAAAGGGCGATGGTTTGATCGTGGTAGAGGTGAGAGTTCATGCATCAAGAACAGCAAAGCCTTAGGCAGAGCAATGGGAACTGGAGAGGAAGGGGACAGGCCCTTGAGAATGGCAGTGCTGACAAGGCAATATTTTGTAACAGGGAGGATCAGCAAGGCAGAGCCTCAGCCAAACAGTTGAGCATAATTCACTGAAAGTAACATTTTCTCAGTAGCCTTTCATGTGCAGAGACCAATATAAGAGGATATATGAAGAAATTGGCCTTGCAAATTTCAAACAGAAATACCACTTCTTGACACCCAGGAAGAGGAATTCTGTATGTCTACAGAGTACTCTTCACCCCACGGCAGTTTGTTTGGGAAGAGAAGCATTTGCTTTTAAAGAATTCCCCTTTCATTGCATGCAGATATTTTCAGTTGTCGTTTCTTTTTTCTCCTGTTTTGAACCTTTCTTCCATTATCTGTACCCCCTCACCTATCCATTCAACATCGGTCCTTCTAGGAAGCAGGTTCCTGTCATCTAAACTTCAGTTTCCCTCTTGTGATGAGGAGATGGGCAGCTCAACGTAAGCAGTATCAGATGCAGCAGTTTTAGTTCCTTTATTTGCTTGGGGAAAATTAGACTTCAGTTTTGAGGACATCTGGTGTTTGTGGTCTCTTTTTCACTGTTCTTTGTGTTCCAGTATCAGATGAAGGTTTTGGGAAGGAAAACCCTGGAAGTAAAGTCTGTGGGAATTTCAAACATAAATGTGTCTATTTCAATCCCAGCCGTGAAAGGCGTTTTTGTTTGGTTGGTTTTTAATGTAGAACCAGGACAGGAAAATGCAGTTAGGATGCAGTGGTGTCAAATGCTGTGGTAGTGGTGTGGCTTGACACATTAGCTAATGCTGCAGTGTAATAGGAATGGAACTCTAAAGCAAAACAGCTGGCACTGACAATCTGATGTCCACGTTTACATGTTTTGGGGAGTTTAAGTTGGTTTAGCTGTAGTCTGGCCCCATGGGTTGAATGCCTGTTAGCAGGTATATTTCTTGAACAGGGGTTTCCATTTAAATGGGAAAATAAACTAAGTGGGAACAACAAGGATATTTACTTCAGAAGTGCACCTTTGCACCAAAATAAAATGCTAATTCAGACACACGATACATGGCCAGAAGTGTGCCTCCACTTTTATAAAACAGAAGGAGTGATGTTCATTTCCTCCAAGAAAAAGGGTATTATTAGCCACAGTCCATTTATCTGCTCAAGTGCAATGTACTGGCAATTGAGGATGAATGCTGCATGCTTAAAAACATTAACACTTGGAAAGCGTATAGGAATGCCCTAAAAAAAAGCATACCCTATGTTAACTATACTCTCTGTGCTTTAATGATCCACCCACGTCCAAAATGTTGCCTCCCTCTTTTTTAATCCTTCTTTGGCCGCGTGCCACGTTCACTTGAAAAAAGTGGTTTTTTCCTTTGGATTATGTGTGGTTGAGAGCGCTTCACTAAATGCTGAGAACTCTTAACGCCTGCTGACTCTGGTGAAAACTGATGGCACTCAACACTCTGTAAAAGAGCACAGTCTTCTGCCTGTTAGCAAAGGATGTGGAGGGCAAATGGCTGTGGGTGTGAGCACGTCTACAGGGAAAAGAGGAAGCAGCTGTGTGTGAGAAAAAAAGAATGACCAAGGAAAAGAGTTGTGTGTATGTGATAGGGGGAGACTAATACAGTTAAAATTGAAGTGATAAATCATACCTGAGATCTCTCTTGAGACCTATAAATAGGAAACTGAAAAGCATTTCCTTCTATTTATTTTATAAGTGCTATAAACTTTATCAGCTTTTAGTATTGGAGACTCGTGCAATATTTATGGGTGGTTTACTTTAGAAGTTATTCAGAGGTTAGCATCAGGAGGCTAATGAAAAAGAAAATTGGGATGGGTAAAGGAAAGAGGGCTTTTCCTACAGCTCCATAATAACAAATGCATCACATCTGAGTTGCTTTGGCCCTCTTCCCAATATCCTTTGCTCCTGTATTTCTCTAGCAAATACCTACCCTGAGCTTCACAGCTCCACAGGGGATCACAAAGAGCATCACTTATTGGTAAAACTGAAGACAAAACTTGTTCAGGAATTCCTGTGAGGCGACTCACAGAAGAAGGAGATTGCAGAATAGGACTTGCAAAGAGGAGAGGGCTTCAGACATCTGGGCAGGTTAAAGCATGTGAAAGTCCTCCAAATTGAATGGAATCCAAGGTCAGCCTCAAGTAATCTTCAGTTGCAATAGAGGAAGGCCACTGT
This sequence comes from Eulacestoma nigropectus, assembly GCA_013397775.1. NCBI lineage: Eukaryota > Metazoa > Chordata > Aves > Passeriformes > Eulacestoma > Eulacestoma nigropectus. The sequence continues at coordinate 38,065 of VZTE01007283.1, read as the reverse complement.
GGGAATGTCCTCTTACACTGGATAAGCTGATGGCAGTATTTTTGGACTGATTTTGGTCTGAACAACATAAACAAGCTTCCCATCCCTCAAAGAACTTCACACCAATCCCAGTCCAAATGTCTGTTTCTTTATGTCTGGAAACACATTATTCAACTTTCCACACTTACGCAGTTTCATAGATGGATTATTTATGCTGTGTTCTTTCAGATGGAGACAACAGCTGTTTTCAACGTTTGGGGTTTCAAAGCAAGAAAAAAAAAAATCACTTCAGATTTATAGCTGGATGAAAGAGCTTTCCAGAACTTGCTGCTATGTAGAATCCTCCTCGAAGAAAAAGTTGCAGATTGTTCACATAAGGAAATTGGGAACATACAGAGATTGCTGGGCTCAGTTATATGACGGAATTCCCCCAAAAAAGCTGTGAACACGAGCCAAAATTAAACAGCTCCAGAGAGCACATCTTATGGGTAAGACAGGAGGCTCAGTCTCAGCTGGGGAAAGCACAGGCACCAAAGATGGCATCAGCAAAGCACAGGGACTCTGTGTTGCTCAGTTGTTTCTGTAGCAGCCACGGGGTGAAAACTGGACTCAGAAGAGAACATGACAGAGGGCAGCTCACACATCTCAAAGGTGAGGAGACTAATGTATCAATGTCTTAGTCTCTTCACCTTTTCAAGGAGGGGACCAAGAGGTAATTAACTTATTTTTAAACACCTCAAGAGAATTGGCCAGTGCTTATGGGGTCTTTAGTACGGCAGAGAAAAACAAGCCAACAAATCCTAACATTAAGCTAGACACAGACAAATTCAGACAAGAAATGAAACCTGTTTGGGTTTTTTTTAACAAATCTAAGAATGGAGTACAAAAATAGGCTGGCTTTGGCACATTTTTTAAATCCTCAAATCAAGATCAGATGCCTTACTGGATGATACATTATTTTAAGCACACACAAGTTACTGGACTCATTACTGAAACAGCTGGATAAAGGTCTCTGGCATGTGTCAGATTAGATGATAGTACATTATTCCCTTCTGTCCCTTACACTGTAAGTTTGTGAGTGAAGAAATTACTCAATCCTGTAAATGTAAAACACAGCCTTTATTGTTTGACTGTAAAGACTTACTAAAAAACGAAACAAAACAAAAACAATCAAACAAAACAAAAAACCTCACCAAACACAAAACCAAGTGATCCTTGTATGAAGTGATGTTGTAGGGAATATGGTATTTTACCATGGCCTGACTGTATAGTATGGGTAACATTTTGGCCAATGGGAATTATGCCTTGAACTTCAAAAGGCTGAGGTTTAAAATGCCTCTGCCATCAACTCTCCATTGTTGTCCCAATTTTGAGAAATTTCCAACTATTTTTCAAATAAATTCAGCAGTGCACTGCCTGCTTGTCACCCAGGGTCAGATGGACTAACAGCAAGTTTTGTTGAAGTCCTTCAGAGAGCCCTGGAACAAACATTCAAGGATGGTCTTTCAGTAACCTTTTTTAATTGTACTATCTCACAAGCTTCTGCTGCTATTGACCCTAGAGAAAACTCTGACTGCATTATTTTTAAAAAACCACTTTACAGATTAATTTTTATTTACTTGGATAGGATTTATCAAAAGAGCTGAGAGAAAAAATTCTGTAGAGTAAATAAACAATATGTGTCTCCTAGGATTTTATGTCTAGACCAGACAGTTAGTTACAAAATAATAAAAGAGAGAAAGAGGTGTTTTCAAAGGGGGTAGAGCCAGTGTTATACCTAGAAAAGGCTGAAAGAAAAATAATGATGACCTATGGTTCAGCTGTTATAAGACAAAGGTTCAGAGAGGGGAAAATGCCTGAGTTACTGGAAAGAAAATTATTAAATTATTCTCCTTTTTACTGGCCTAAGGAAGATGTCAGTGAATATGTTACTCTTCAAGCCAGATTGAGGATAGTGATGAGGAACAGTCCTTTCCAGAAAACAGTTTTAGCCACAACATAAAAAATGGTCTGGTGGAAGATTAAATCAATAAAAGGCTATGTTTTCATAAGTGTAGTATATTCATGTTATTAACTGAAACAAGACAAAGCAACTCTCATGCATATCATGCCTTTTAATTCACAGGAAACTTCTCACTTTTGATGCAGGGAGTGATATTGCTTAACTTAAGAGTAGTGTTTAACTTCTCCATCAATGACTTAGGTGAAGGGGCAGAGGCCTCCTCAGCAAGTGCACTGATGACACAAAGCTGGGAGGAGTGGCCGATACCCCACAGTGCCGTGCAGCCCTTCAGAAGGACCTCAGCATTGTGGAGAAATGGGAACTCTCTGAAGTTCAGCAAGGGCAAATGTGGAAGAATAACCCCTTGCACCAACACAGGCTGGGGTCTGACCTGCTGGAAAGAGCTCTGTGGAGAAGGACCTGGGGGACCTGGTAGACAACAACCTGTCCTGAGCCAGCAGTGCCCTAGGGGACAAGAAGGCCAATGGTATCCTGGGGTGCATTAGGAAGAGCGTTGCCAGCAGGTCAAGGGAGGTGATCCTGCCCCTCTGCTCAGCCCGGGTGNAGCAGAGAATGACAAACATGATTAAGGGACTGGAGCATCTCCCTTGGGAAAGGCTGAGAAAGTTGGGCCTGTTCAGCCTCAAGAAGAGACGACTGAGAGGGGACCTTACCAATGTCTGTCAGTATCTGAAGGGAGAGTGTCAGGAGGATGGATCCAGGCTCTTCTTAGTGGTGCCAAGCAATAGGACAAGAGGCAGAAACTGATGCACAGGGAGTTCCACCTGAACATGGGGAAGAACTTCTTTACTGCACAGGTGACCGTGTACTGGAACAGGTTCTCCAGAGAGGTTGTGGTGTCTCCCTCACTGGAGATGTTCCAGATCCATCTGGACACAATCCTGTGCCATGTGCTCTGGGATGGCCCTGCTTGAGCAGGGAGGTTGGGCCAGATGACCCACTGTGGTTCCTTCCCACCCACTCAGTCTATGATTCTGTGATATGAAGGAGTAAAGACTTTTTAATTTCAGATCCTGTGTGATGTAGTGAGACTTGTGAACCTCCAGACTTAGGAGTTGTTCTTGTTTGCTTCCATACTCAGAAATAAACCACCAGAAGAGAACATACAGGAGTTGTACCTTGCCCAGATGCCAACACCATACCAAGGAGATCCAGCTGGCAGTCTGAAGACCCGAACCAGCCTTCCTTCCAGCCCACTGTGTCTCCTCTGAGAAGGTAGGAAACAGCTGCCTGGGAAGCACACTTGGACCTAAGAATCAAACATCTTCCCCCCATCACTGTGAAAAATTTGATAGTTCAAATTGTGCATGCAGGAGGGGATGGTACTGGCATCAAGCCTTCTTCTTTGCTCATAGACTCCTACCAGCAACCTGGGAGTTCCTCTGAGAGACCGTGAAAGATTTCTGTGATCTCACCCTACCAGCTGTGGAAGTAAGGGGTTTTACAGTGCTGAAGAATATCTTGAAGAAAAAGCCAAGATCCTCCCTACCCCACCAAAAAAACCCCAACAAATCCCAACAAAACAAACAAACAAAAACAATCAAACAAACAAAAAGAACATGAAAGACATCAAAGACAACTGAGCAATGACTAATTATTTACCTCTTCACTGACAGGTAGTATGGGTAGATTTTATCCTAAAAACCCCTGTGAGTGCATGCCTGACCAAGACACTTTACAAAGGAATGTGTAGCTGTTTGTCAATGAAGCCATGTACCTTCAGAGTGAAATAACTATTGCTTTGCAATAAATCAAGTGGCTCCATAAACTCTACTACTACTGAAGCACAGTTTCCTAGCCATCTTAATCCTGTAACTCACGGAAACTAAGAAGTTTTGTTCACATCTTGGATACCTTTAAGGGCTCTCTCTAGTGTAAAGGTTCTGATGGCTAATAAGGGATGAGGTCCCACTGTTGTCTTTTCCTTGTTGAGACACTGAGATGGTCTTTCTTATCTGCCTGGTCAGTGAACAAAGCTTGTCTTTGAGATCTGCTGTCCCCATAAAAGAGCCAACGGGATCAAGAGCTATCTATCTGGAAGATAAAGCAAGGCAAAGACAGGAGTGAGAGAAACTAAGAGTAAGACACTAGAGAGCAGGGTGTGTTTGGATCCTTTTCAACAGGCTGCAGGGTGTAAACTGCAGACTGCCCATGACACAAGCTCCTCAAGTGTCCCTAAACGAGTGCAGGTGCAGTTAACAGCAAAGCCACAGAGGTCCACTCTGCTGCTCTCTTGAGGTAATCTTTGCCAGTTCAACGGGCAGGTAAATCCATCCAGGAAAGGTTTGACCATTGAAAAAGAAGATGAAAATGGTTTTGAAGTGCTAGAATGGGACCCACTGTGATGAGAGAAGAGTCAGTGGAGGTGACAATGGCTTTCGCACCAGTTGACAAGACCATAAATGCCAATGGGCATTTCATTAGAGGGAAGGAAGAAAAGTACAGACTAATAAAACGCACAATGCTGACAGCAGCTGCTCCTCAGCAAACATTTCCGGCCCACTCCTCTGTCATAGACACAAAATTTATTGCCACTATGTGATGCATTAACCCTTACTATATTAGCTAGAGCCCAGGGAATAGCCATTTCCATGCAAGCTATGTCCAGCCATAGGAAGACAAGATTTGGCTGCAGAGAGAAGGCTACTCATATCCTGCCCATTCTGCTGAGGTCCCTCTTTGTCTGCTCACCCAGCATGACACAATTCCTCCTCCCCACACCTGCTGTTATATTCTGCAAGCCTAGAACCTGCTCTAGACACAGAAAGTGTGTTCCTGGACCTCACAGCCAGTCTCTCATTGCGTGTGCTGATAACATGCCGGCTTCCCCACCCCCCAGCTCTACTTTTTACCTCTACCTGATACTAGATCAGGGTGGCCCTCGAGCAATTTCTCAAGCACTGCACTGCAAATGAGGATATGGAGTGAGGGAATTTGCTCATAGCCCACAGCAGACCTCATAGCCTAAATGCAGCCATGCTGTAGGCACGCGAAGATCCACGGACTTGGAACTCCTGCTATTTGGAACAAGAAAGTCTTTCCCCACCAGCTTTTCTTTGCATTAATTGCAACCACTCCCATTTTTTTCCTTGATGACCTCCTACAAGACCCCAGGTGTGCGGTACCTACTTTAGAAAATCTATTCCAGTTTGCGTTCATTGCTCCTTTTTGCCAGCTTCCCCCTCCTCTCCAGGGACTTCTTGTCTCCCCCTCTCCTGCTGCTCTGGGGAAATGCTAAAGCTAGCTCCTAATTAAAGTGGTTGCAATTCCCCACTTGAACAGTGGTGCCAGGGCCTGAAACCGTCCTGTGTCTGTGTCCCCTAGAGATAACCCGGCCATGCTCAGACACCTTGCTGCTCACTCCTCCTGTCACAGACTTTCCCCTCCTGGCTCCAGCAGGTTTCTTCTGTGTTTTCTCATCTGTGCTAATCTCTTTCCGGTGCTGCAGGCAGGGGATGGGAAGGCCACTCGACAGATGAAGTGAAGATCTCCCCGCCCTGGAAACGATGACAGGGAAAAAGCCATGGGGGAAAAAATGAAGGACTAAAGCAAAGATAAAGCTCTGCCTTGTGCTGTGTCCACAGCGACAGCATTTCCATTTGACTGTGTATTGTCCTTTGTGGAGGTCCAACACACAGAACAGTGCCTGCCACCCAAGCAACACCAAACATGTAACCCTCTTACTGCCCAGATCAGCGCCTTGCCGGGGCCATGTCAGCACGCACACAACGTATGGCCCGCCTCACAAAGCAACAAAAATAAAAAGCTGGCCCTTGTTTCTCCCCATGCACGTTCTGCCCACCACATCCACAGTCATGGCCCCTCACTAGCACAGCACAGAAGCATGAGAGCACCTTTTGTGCAGCACTGAAACGCTGCCACTGAGCTGCAACGTTACTTGTCATTCACAGCCACCAAACAGAGCCCATGCTGTGTGACTGCACACACCCCTTCTGCAGCCACTGCCCATCGTGACAGTAATATTACTCTGGCTAGAAATGTCCCTTTCAAGTGTCTCTTGGAATAGGGAGACTTCATCTGGAGAAGACTTTGTAGCTGCATCATATACCAGCATCATCTTTATTAGAACCAGCCCAGACAGTGCACCAGAGGTACTGCAGTGTTTTACCACGGTGGACACCTCTTCACCTGGTGTGTGATGCCTTACAGCCCCTGCCAGGAACTGGAAGTACTCCTCTGTTAGCTGGGAGCAGGCAACACAGGCTTCAGGACCCAGAGTTGCACCTCAGTTCTCTTAACTAAGCAAAACTCAGCTACAGAATCACACAATCAGTTTGGTTGGAAAACACCTCTGAGATCCTCAAGTCCAGCCTATGACTGAACACCACCATGTCAACTGGACCGTGGCACCGAGTGCCATGTCCAGTCTTTCCTTACACACCACCAGGGATGGTGACTCCACCACTTCCCTGGGCAGTCAATTCCAATGTCTAATCACCCCTTCTGTGAAGAAATTCCTCCTAATGTCCAACCTAAACCTCCCATGACTATGTCCTCTCATCCTGTCACTAGTGGCTTGGTAGAAGAGGGAAACCCCCACCTGGTCCCAACCTCCTTTCAGGTAGCTGCAGAGAGTGATAATGTCACTCCTGAGCCTCCTCTTCTCCTTTGCCTGCATAGAGGTGTTTATCCACAAACTTCAGAATATATACCCAGCATCTATGTTTTAAACCTTTCTTGTAAACCATCATCAGACATGATTAAATAAGCACAGACTTGGTCAAAATCATGCTCACGCACAAATACATGTGTACAGTATATATTTCTCCCATCAGCCACACACACAACACATGGGTCAAATGTACACATGGATCCAAGTGGAAGAAAGTGCAGAGGCAAGTAAAGGTTTTCTGAAGGTACCAAGCCTGACAACCATTCAAATGACTGTGGATGCTGAAAGCTTGGTTGCAGAGAGATTTTCCAGCTCTCTGCCAGCGTCCATGTGAAAGTGAAGACTTTCACACAGATGCTGGCTGAGAAGCAGTTAGAGGTTTTTGTAAACTAACTTCTTTATCTTGCAGGTGCAAGATGTTTTGCAATATTGTTATGGTTAACTGAAGAATTGTTTTAGAATAGGTGTTATTGGATCTAGCCAATCATTCTGAGAGGTGGATGGTCAAGGAACCAATGACCTTATGCCATTCAAGCGACCCAGGGGGATATAAACCACTCTGTATATTAATAAAGAATTCCGCTTTTCCTGAAATCTGCCTGCTTTGTTTCTCTCCGTCCCCGGTACAACAGCGACAAAATGACTTACGTGTAGATACAGAAAATCCAGTGGTAGGAATATTCTGCGTAGTAACGTTTTCCAAAGAATATGAGAGACTGAAGAACCTAATCCTCATTTATAAAGACAAGGCAGAACCTCTTGCACAGCCAGTTCAAAGCTCTTTGTTGATGTAAATGAAATTCAACTTTGCCACCTCATGGAGAAGCAGCACGGATGGGCTCTCTCTGCCTGGGGATGGCAAGCAGAGGGCAGAACTGGAGCTGGGAGAGCTCCACCCTCAGGGTGATGCCAGGGGAGTTGGAGTGATGCCTTGAGGGGCTATCTAGAAACAGAGACTAGACAGGAGTAAGGGAATAAAGGTGGATATTTATTTGAAAGGCCTTCAAAGGTACACCCTGGGGAGCCAAAGGCTGCATCAAAGGTAGACCCCAAGATGGACGACAAGTCACGAGTTCTTCACACTTCTATAGGTTTGGTTCATTTGCCTATCAGCATAAATTCACCAATTAAAACTTTAGTTAATGATGTAATTTCTTCAAATTCTCCACCTCTCCAGAGGCCCTAGTTTACACCTTTTGGGCCTAGGACAGCCTAAGTGTCCGTGAACAAGCTCAGAGAGGCTTTGTTATGTCTATCTGGCATAAGAAAGCAGCAGCTAACAGGCTACAAGAAACTTCAGAGTTACACACTAGGAGGTACAGGATTTAAAAATATAAAAGCTAGAAGCTAAGGCATCAGGAGGAGGACGGGCAGCAGTCACTGCTCCCAGGGAGACAGTGCACACCCAGACACAGCCACTGGCTCGCACACCTTGGCCCGCATGCCTGGCAGCAGCTCCATCTCTGTGGCTCTGACGCAGAAAAGGAGGCAGAGGAGCCGTGACTGTTTTGCTGCCACCAGCAGTCTGCTGCCCTGGGCAACTGCCTGTGTTAGCTGTGCTTAAAGCTGGCACGAGTCATACTGGCCTTGATAAAGCTTAGGCTGAGGGGACTTGGCTGCTTTGGACATTATTAGCCTGTATTTTTCTTTCAGCTGTGACAGACAGCGGGGCAAGGAAACAAATAAAAACATTATCACTGAAGTTGCCCAGAAGTTTTGACTCAATACACAAGAAATTGTTACGGGAAGGTAGAAATACCTGTTTGGAGATTCAGATTAACAACATCAGAAATTTACTGTCAGGTGTTTCAATGGAAAATCTCAATGAAAAGAGAAAAATGGAAAAATAATTTAATCGAAAGTTTCAATGAAAAAATTGGAGTCTTCCTTACTGATTATTGCAAACCAAACTATTTTGCGCCAAAACGGTCTAGTTGACAATAAAATAATAATTTTGAGTTTGAAGTGCCATTATTTTTGAGTTTGAAGTGGTTTATGGGAATAACAGTATGACATGTCTTACGCTCCTATTTCATGTTACCTCCTGGGGTCTTCAGAAGGACTGCCTATCCCCTGAGACACAGTCGTGTCAATCCAAGAGATTCCATCGCCATCGCAGCTCTGTGCCACAGTCACCATGAGTAATGGTGGCTGACGGGTGCTTGGCTCTTCAGGGAAATGAGACAGACTCCTGCTTCCTGACAAAAAGAAAAGCAAATGGAAAAGACAGGTACAGAGATACGCTGATAGCAAGAGGCATGGAAAGACCCTGAAGAGGATCTCGAGCCGAGACTTACGCACAGTTCCACTGAGGAATGAGTTTGCAGACAAATACTGGCTCTGCTAAACTGGGACCATCGACAAGTCTATGAAAAGAGCACAGTGTTAACCAAAAGCCTGAATAATAGCTTATGACTGAAGTAATTAAAGATAAAACAACATGACTATCAACAAACTTTACAAGGAAGGGGTACTTAAGGAACAATTTGTTGTTATTTCACCAATAAATAATCATCAGAATTGACAGGGTCAGATAGAAGTAGTTCTTTCATGTAGTGTTTAAATACATTTATATCTTCTTAGAATCAGTTATTCGGGTAAAGAGCAGAAATGCATTCAGAAAGGATCCTGATAGTTTCACTGCTGGTAACAATGCAGCTTTATCTGTGCCTTTTAAATTTCCTTATCTGCTAATGGTTGGGACTTTGGAAGGTGGGTTTAGAAAAGATTGCTCACTGCTTGCTCACTGCTTTCAACTGGCCATGCTAAAAGCATAAAAATGGACAAGGCAAACTTACCAGTGCCAAGGTGTCAGTTTTTAGGTTATGTCCTGCCACACAGCAAGACACCAGCCCACAACCACATGGGCTGTCTTAGACTGGAGTGAAAATGTCATCCAGCATCAGCTCAGCCAAATATATCCAACTGCTGGTAAGACATTCAGGGATGTTCCCAATAAGGTCTGTCTCAACTGTCATCAAGCAGTAACTATCATTTCTCCCCAAATCAAAACATAGTCTGCTCAACAGGGAGCTAATAAAAAAAATCCAATTCTGAGGGGAAGAATGACAGGGGAATTTTTAGGCACATAAATTATTAATATAAAAAAGATGTTGTTGTTGTTGTTGTTGTTCAAAAATAGTCCAAGCTGCTAATACATAATTTGGAGTTACTTTCTGGGCAACAATTGAAGCAGCCTGTCTAGGAAGGGATTCTAAACTCCTACTTTCATTAAAGTAATGAGTAAGAAAGACTTATGCCAGAGATTGCAGCACATTTGTTACCTTCTTCTGGCTGAAGCTGTGCAAATAAGAAAAGAAATATCCACTTAGATACTGAATAAGTAGTCAAGCTAGAACCAGATTTCTTCTCAAAAAATAGTTCTCTTCCTATGCAGAGAATCACTCATCTCAACAACCTACAGTCAGAAAAGAAGATAGATTACATCAAGCATGCTAAAATATCTCCAAGTAAGCAATTCCTACTGCTAGGCTCCTTAAAAAACCGCACAGGTGATTTGCTGGACGCTGCCCATTATTGGAGCCACTTCCATTTGCGGATGTCCAAAGCGGAGAAGTCTAAAGCAAACAGACTGACACTCCCAACCCGATGGCTCTATCGCAAGTTTCTGTTAAGTCTCATGCAGAAAACTACATGCAGTAAGAGGATTAAATTTTCATTCCCTGTATCAAAGCATATGGGACCAAATAATCCCAAAACTCCTTTTCCCATGTTCCCATGCTGAGGCTCATGACCAGACAACAAAGAGAGAACAGAGAGGAGCTGTCATGATTCAAGGACTAGTTCTAGCCTGCTTTCCTTGTGAAAGCACAACCCTGAGCAGTTAATTCACCACTGGCTTAGTTTTTTCCAGCAATATTGACCAAGTCAGTCAGTGCTGCAGCACCTTTTGAATGTAAATCCCTAGGAAGCTGCAGAGCCCATTTCTATTTCACAGCTAATCAAAGGGACTCGGAAGCCATGGTGCTGTGCTTACAGACTGTAATGGGCACCAACACCCCAGATTTTTTCAGAACTTGCTGAGATCTGATTTGGCCTTAGACAGCCCATCTTAATCTATTGCCATGGAAACCATCACATTCCTGGGCACAAGGCCATCTTTTCCTGGGACAGTCTGGGTTTTTTCCAGCACAAGTAGATACGATTATTCTAACAAAAAAAGTGGGTATTAGTGGTGAAACACTGGAACAGGTTGCCCAGAGGTGTGGCAGATGCCCTGTTTCTGGAAACATTTAAGGTCTGGTTGGACAGGACTCTGAGCAACCTAATCTGGTTGAAGAGGTCCCTGCTCAATTCAAGAGGGTTGGACTCGATGACCTTTAAAGGTGCCTTCCAACCTAAACTATTCTATGACTCTATGAATATTCTAAGTAACAACATACAGACTATAAACAGATTCCTCTCTCCTGTATTTCAAGGGAAGCCTTCTGAGATTTATTGGCTGTTGTCAAGACAAAAAAAAAAAGAAGAGTGGGCTTGCTGAGACTTTGATGGCTTGTGGGATATTGACCTTACTATTTCTCACCAGATGTGAGACAAGAGGGATATTGAAGATGATAACTTCTAATGGTAGCTACAGGGAAACGTACAACAGGATAAAGAATTCACTGTACAGTAAAATGCTTCATAGCCATTCTGTCAGCAAGGCTGAGTTTGTCAACATAACAACTGCCTTGCTCACACAGAGATGTGCCATATGTTTTTTACAGCCAATTATCTTCTCCACAGCTAGAACACGTTCCCCTACTAAGCCAAACCCTGCAACTTCTGGTCCCTATCAAAGTGCCTGAATGTGCAGCCCTGTGACAATTTTGTTCCGAGGGCCAGAAATCTTTGCCCAAGGGACTTCAAAATCCCAAACAGCACCTATGAAAACCCCAAATCAAACACACCTGAAAGGAGGGAAGGGGAGAAAGAGCTACCATCTCCTCAGAAAGAACCACTAAGCAGAGAAGGAATGCAAGGAAGCACATTGTCTTCCTGCAGCTTCCAACCAGAGTATGTCCTGAGTGCCATGACAAGGAGCAGCCACCCACATGGAGGAGTGGGCTCAGGGTCACACTCTGCATTCCCTGACATTCCCATGCCATCAGGACATGCTAGTCTCACTGAGCTGGTGGTCAGCTGGAGACAAAAACACTCTGTGAAGAAATAGCCACAAGGCTCCTTTTGCTTCTCAGTTTTGGACTCAAACCTAGTTTTAAAGACTCCAAATCTGTTGAAAAATTAAACTATTGCTTTCAAGACAGCCACTATGAGGGCTGCAGGCATGGCACAGAAGTAACCATGTAACTCTAAATTTTGGAAGGGGATTGTGGGTTCATTTGTTATCATCACTGAAAGAAAGAGAAACATAAACACACATATACACGCCAAAGCTGAGACACAGCCTGAGACGTCCTTTTTTCCTGTATTCTCTGCACCTAGTCCTTGAGAGTCAGTAACAAGCACCCTTGGGATGCAGTAATGGTGAAAGGGAATGTTTTCAAGTGACACTGTAACCCCAGCATGCTGAAGGGGGCATTGGTGGCTCACATAAGATGAATGCAGGGTGCCCAGCAGAGCACACCAGGGCTGATGTGCCACCCAGCACACCACAGAGCAGAGCTCTGCCTGAGATATCCAACACAATAACATTTTGCAATTTATTGCATGTTTTGCATGGCTTAAAAAGGCTAAAACTCCTGTCACTGAAGTCACCAAGAGTAAGAGCAGCTCTGGAGAGACACAGCAGTGAAATCCTGTTGTCACAGGGTCACCACAGAGGGATGTCAGGCATACACCTTGTGAGTGTGTCTGCCATCTTCTGACCTGCTCTTCTGTAGGGGCTCAAGGGAAAGCAGTTCACTCCAAAAGGTAAGCAAGGCTGGAGCTAAAAAAAGATAGATACAACCGCTAATACAAACTAACCTGAAAGGCCAAGGGTTTCTTTTTGATTTGTATTGTCTCCACTGATCTGTGACCCACTCTGACCTCTCCCTCTGACCCCTCACCTCTGGCAGTCAGTGGAAAATTAGTCACTCCAAGTAAGGACACAGACCCTGGGTCTGTGGTCCGCGCTGGTTTCCTTAGGATCAGGGCACTGTAGGATCAGGGCACTGTAATCCCCTGCAGCATGTGCTGCAGGTCATAGTGCTCCTCCCATTGTCCATCCATCTTCCATGGTTCCTCAGCAGAAAGGCAATTTGCTGAAGGAGGCTCCTGTCAGAAGAGTTCTTGTCATATGGTAGGTGGGTGGGTAGGTAGGTAGGTAAGTGGGTAGGTAGGTTATCCAAAATTGGCTGCCTGCTCTTGCCTCATTTTTCCTAATGGGCAACAGAGCTTTGCAAGTTTGGTTCTCCAGTGATGCTGCTGGACGAGTGAGTCACTGTCCATGAGTTGTATGCAGAGCTCCAGAAATTTTGTTCTCTCTTGTGACTGAGTCTTGGCTGGCCCAAACACAGCTGGGACCATATAACTGGCTTCTTGCTAAACCAGAAGGTAATCTCATCAGAGGGCTCAGTCAACAAATGCTGACTGCATTTCCTCAGGGTCCGCCCTGGTCCCATGGGAGGGACAACGGGGATACAGAATTGAAATGGATGGCTTGCTCCCAGTGCAGCCTCTCCAGATTTGCAATTCAATTCAATAGAAGATGGAGCAGGCTGCTGAGCTGCCTTTGAAAGGGTCAGGGGGTTCAGAAGCAGCAGGAAAGGAATGGAGGCAGGGCACAAGCAGCAGAAGAGCCAGCATTATTCTTCTTCATTCCAGGGAGAATGCTCTGCTCCCGGGGCAGAAGAAAGAGCACACCTCTGATTGAATTAACAGCAGGACTAGAAGAATAAGCAAATGCTGGATGGCTGACACCCATACCATTTAGCAGACATGCATGTGGCTCAAACTGGGGGTAACACCAGCTTACAGTCAGAAAACCTTTGCCCCAGGGGTACTGAAAACAACTTTTCTTTCACTTGTGTTCAATCCTCAAAGCACCTGAAGCTTTCCATGTTACAGCCAAAGGCAAAGCCAGTGTGTTATATCAAAGCATGAGAGACTGTTGATTTTTGTATGAGTTGCAAGGGGCTGGAGAGACCTGCAGAGACACAGAAATATATACTGAAGTGTGCTAGGAGACCATGGTGAGTTCCTCTTTGCCTCTAATCCCTCGAGAGCATGAGGTATTGCTGTAGGCAGCACTGCCTAATTGCTTGCATGAATTACATTATGATGAGAGCAATTCAGTTGGACAGAAGAGGGCCTGAAAAACTTGTGGATTAAACATCCTGATTTAACCAGCAAAATTTACAAAATTTTTAGTAAGCAAGATCTTCTCCTGCAGTTTTGATTTGTCCTTGTTGCCGAAGTTCAGATGACGCTAGTGCCAAGAAGTCATGGAAATCTAATGCAGTCTGTCACATGAGCTTGTACAGTCCCGTTCCGTATCCATGATGACAAAGCCATGGATACAGGTCGTCAGCTCCAAGCCTGTGCTGAACCACATGATGAGGGCTTTCAAAATCCTGCCCTTTGTGTTCAGCTATGTGTCTCTGGATGACACAAGGCGGTTGCTGGATGTGGTTCCGTGCCTGATGTTGGGATTGACATCAGGTGAGATGATACAGATGGATCTTTCTGTCCTTCACAACTGTATCTTCCCCAGTCCGTTTCTCCATTTCTTTCTCACTCCTAGAGCATGTATAAACACAAAATGTTTTGAGGAAAGGAGGAAAAGGAATCATAGGACTTGTCTTTCTCCAGTTTGTTCTTTTAATTCCCCCAAACATAAGCAGTCTTGCACTCAAACACATGCCTGTTTTACTCACTTCCTCTAGCAAAACTGCTGCACTTTTTCTGCTCTTATCTTCAGAACTTAGCAAGGCTAAGGCTTCATTTCTTCACCACTCCTTAGTGTGAGCCTCCTTCATACAGCAGATTGTAAACTATTGCTTAGACTTCTACTGAGATAACAATTCCTGATTAACCAAATTCCATGGAGCTAGACCTCTCCTAGCCATACCATACTTCTACTTAAAGGCCAAAAAGGCAAGATGTTATTTTCTCTTCTAGTATGCACTGATTTACCTCTTTCTAGTGTATTGCATGGAAGGCTTTACCCAAATATTTAGTGGGTAAGTTCCATCTGTATTGGAAAACCATTTAGGAAAGACAGATACCTTCGCCAAAGATCAAGGGCAAAACCAGGGCCTCCTTCATTCTTCTCTATTCATCAGGATTTAACTCTCATCTTTTGAGAGCATTCTGGCTCAGGCTCAGCTTCAGCAAAGTACAAATTCCAGCTGCTCTGATCTCATGGATTTAAAACTCGACTATTTCCATTTTCATGGCTACATGCTTCCTATACTTTGAACTTGCTTTGAACTTTGGATTTGAACAAACTTAGGAGCTTCCAGTCATAATCAGTGAGATTTCATGTAGGCAAAAAAAAGGGGGAAAAAAAGAAAAATATATGTTCTCTGTGGATCAGACATAAAATCAGCCTTGGGTTCAGTTAGAAAGGTCAGATGAACTTCCTAATGAGCCCTACCTGAGTTTTAAGCTTGTATCGACAGCTGAAACTAGTCAAATTTCACTCCATTTCAGGTTTCATTTCAGATGTTTTATGCACTCCTAGCCTCACCATTTTCAACATATGTAATTTGGTTATTACTCCTGATTTAAAGAGTAGATATAAATTATATTGGAAGAAAAGAAGGTAGCCAGACCAATAAATCTCTCCTCTGTTACTGAACTTTGAAAAGGCCATTTTTTTCCACAGTGTGCTGAGATTGTTTCCACTGGATGGAAAGTCACAGATGTCCATATGGTAAATCTGTTTCAGCCCCCCTGAACAGAGGGCCCATGGCTTCATGGAGGTTGCTGTAGGTGTCCACAAGAGCTGGGGCCACCTGCAGGGCGAGACTTTGGCCTCACTGTCTTCTGCCCCATGCAGAAACTGTGCTGCTTTTTGGGCAGCAGCACATCCACCCCCTGAGAGCCTGTGGAGCTACAGAGCTCTGCCTCAATGCATGGTGCAAGAGCCTGACTTCATTTTCCTGTGACCACTTGAATGGGAAACAGCACAAGGACTTGCACTCACACAGTGACAGGCCCATGGTTGTCTGATGCCAGCAGCACCCCAAGCATCCATCCTTCCTGGGTGCTGCCCTTCTGCTTGGCCTACAGAAAGCAACAAAAGCCCCAAAGCTGCTTTTCCCTCACTGTTTCTCCCTTACCTTACACCATCTTGTAGTACAAAGGCAAGGTGTGAGGTCTCATAACACATTACAGTCCACCTGACAGGATCAATGAGAATATTTCTTCTCCTTTCTTTTTGAAGACTGTTGCATGGCATCATGTGAGCCGCATCTGTTTAATTTAAACCTGAATGACACTTATGAAGTAAGTAAGAGAGAAGTTGAAATCAGAACTGCTTCTCTGCTATGCTTCAGGCTGAGGGATGGAGAAGGCATGAGTGTGTCACAACAAAAGGAAAGGCCAAGGCTTAGCCCACTGCAGCTTCATGCCCAATTTCCCATCCCTGGAAGTGTTCATGGTGAGGGTGGATGGGGTTTTGACAAACCTGGTCTAGTGGAAGGTGTCCCTGCCCATGGCAGTGGGGTCAGAACTAGATGATCTTTAAGGATCCTTCCCACCCAAGCCATTCTATGATTCAGTCCTCCTGTCCAGACCCCATGCGCAAACCAATCTGGGTTCCACTGAGTCCCTACAGGCTGCTGCAGGTGCCCAAAAAGATGCGGTGTGATCTCTATCCATGGACGTACTCGCAGCTTGCCTGGATAAGGTGCTGAGCAGCCTGCTCTGCCTGGCCCTGGCCTGACCAGGAGGTGGGTCTAGAGACCTCCAGAGATCAATTACCACATCCTTTACTCTCCCATTCAGTGATCTTTCAAGCTGTTTCACCGACACATTTTTGGGCAGGAAAATAGAAGTGGAATGCAAAGTACTCATTATAAACATATAAATATATATAATTGTATTAAAAATAGATTATTTATCCCATATAACAACCTCTAGTCCTTATTAGAGAAGAGAATGTGAACTCTGTTTTAGCTGGTGGTGTTGCATCCCTTTTCCACTTATACAAATCAGGTAAAAATATTCAGCAATGTCTCACGTCTACCTTTTTTCTTTCTAATACTTTTTAGCTACTTCAAAACAACTCAGATACACCATGGGTCTAAAGTTCAGCTCCAACTCAGATATTATTAGGATCATCTACTACCTAAGAGGTCTGCTACAGAAAAGGTGAAGGAATTGGAAAGAAGAAAATTCCAATTAAAGATAGGAAGTGTGGAGTACAAAGAGAGATTGTGAAATGGTGGCAAGCGAGTATAAGAAAGACAAGCAGAGACTGTCAAATAAGCAGCAGGAATGCAAAGAGATGGAGATTTTAATAAAAAAAACATGATAACTAAAGCTAGTCAGAAGCAATTGTATTTTTCTCTGGAAACGTTTTTACAACAATATGAATTGCTAGGGTTTGGGTTTGGTTTTTTTCCCTAGGGGCTCACTGTAAAAAAAAAGAGCTTTCATCAAACACAAAAGTGTTTTCAGTACAAACAGGAAAAATACCTTTTGAGATTTTCTTTTTTTTTTTTTTTAAGGAAGTATAAAGGAAAATATTAATTATATAATTGTAATTACATCTTCCATTGAATCTTCCACTGAAAAAAGTTTCAGACACCTCATGGAGTAATATGCAAGGTGATGGCAGCCTGGGGCAGCTTGGCTGCTGTCAAATCATTATCTTTCCAGCACTGGTATTTCACATTTGATTGTAAGAATTTTACACATGCCTCATATTCCTTAGGAGAAAAACCACACTACAAGCAGATTATTAGGGGGAAATAATTTCGTATCTCAAAAGGTAATTGCAGAGATCTCCAATGCTACAAATGAGAGATTGCCATTCTTCCTTCTGTTCTTTTCCTCCACCCCAAATAATTCCCAGCTTTCACTTCTATCTTCTGCAGTCATTCACGAAGTCTTTCTCTCTACTAAACCCCCAAATGAGCTCTTCCATACACAGCAGACAGGGCAAATAATCCATCAGCTTGCCTGTCTGCAGCTCTTGATATCATGAGCACCAGGCAATTTTACAATACAAAATGCTGACTTTTAAATTTTTCCTAATGTAAGGCTAAAGATACAGGTAATGCTGTAAATACTGAATCAGTTCCTCTGGACTGTTTGCAGAACAGCTATTCTGTGAAAGGGAAAATCTTGGGAAACCCCAGGTCCCAGAACACTGGCTTATCAAAAGCTCCAACTTGCAGTGGTTATTGGTCAAGCAAACTGGTTTTCTCTGGAGTAGGAGGGAATACACAAAATCAGGATCTAGCTTCAGCCAGAGTTTCCTGCCTTCATCCCTATTCTCTGCTCTACTTCTAACATTAACTCGATTTAAGATTATGCTATTAAAACACAGGAGCCTAAGGGAATGCCCAGAGCAAATATACAGATTGTTCTCACAGTTTTGCAGTATCATAAACCAAGGATGTGCTTCCCATCTTTGCCTATAGGATCCTTTATGGAAACAGTTGCCAGGATTATTCCTGGGTTTGTTTTTTTTCTGGGGGTTTGTCCTTTTCATGTGTAGTAAGTCAGCTGGGGAAGCATCACACAGGCAGAAGGGTGTGGGGGGACTACAAGCAATGTCTCTGGGGAGCAGGAGGGAGAGCAGCGGGTTTGCTCCCGCACCACGTTTCCACACGCCTCAGCCTTACTCTCTCCAGCTGAAGTGCCATCACTGTGCCACACCCCCCAGGTCTGCATGGTCAGAACCGTCCTGTCATGCAATCACACCCTCCCTTACCCAGTCACTTGGTACTCCGTGCCACTGCATCTCATTTCCAGCAGGCCTGTGTAGGGAGCTATTGTTGCTGTTTGGCAGATAAGCCTGAAAAGAAAAAAGATGAAACATTGTAGTAGTCCTGATCTCAGCCAAAATTCAAATGCTTGGGGGACTTTCCTTGCCAAATCAGTGAACAAACAAATAAACAAACTCTTTTTTTCCCCCCTTATTTTGGCTCCAAGAAAACATGTCATTCAATTCAAAAGGAAATGCTCCCTTTCCATTTTAAGTAAGTTTAACAGAAACAAATGATGGGAATAAAAGACTGGAGGCAGACATTGCTTTATTCAGCAGTGCAGTGTTAAAAAACACAAAGCACAGAGAGGCAGCTTTCTCCATCTGATGGGACTGTGAAATATTCATGTTTCCCCATTTTAGGTCTACCTCCTCTGCTATAGGAGGTTCACATGTAATTTAAGGTATATCTTCACATTTCTCTGCTTTGTTCCACACATGCAATGCCTGTAACCAACCTCTTTATGAACTCTGTACAAAAAGGATTTCCCTAATATGTTAGAGAAAGTGGAACAGCTCCTGCAGGAGGAAATAAAAGAGATTTACCCCAGAAAACCCAGGGTAGAAATATAATTTCAAGCTGATGAGGCATAGGCAGGGATAGGGTCTGTGTCTTCATTGGTGTGAATGAATGCCTGGAGGAAACAGCTGGGTTTACATGGGCTGTTCCTCATCATCCTCCAGTTTAGGAATTTAGCTTCCTACTCCTTTAAAAAAAAACACAGACCAAACCAAAGCCAATCCCCGCCTTTTTGACTATTCCATAGATCTAGTTGTAGTTATTATATGCCCATGGCTGAATTCATATCAAGAAATAAATTTTTACCCAAACCATTTGGAGGAAAGAACAAAAGAACAAAGGAAAGAAGGAAAGAAAGAAAGAAGGAAAGAAAGAAAGAAAGAAAGAAAGAAAGAAAGAAAGAAAGAAAGAAAGAAAGAAAGAAAGAAAGAAAGAAAGAAAGAAAGAAAAAGAAAGAAAGAAAGAAAGAGAAAATCCAAACCAGATCATTTAGTTCCTAATAATGACTCTATACCTACATTCTTCCCAGTCTGTTTATCCCAAGATTTTTCATTGTGCATGAAAGAGTAATTAGTCCAAATGATACTGACATTTGATAAATGTGGGTTAACTGATATTCTAAAACTCAAATGAAAATCTCAGCCTTAGGGAAAGGGAACAGCAAAAAATAATCCCCTTGGGAGCCTTCAACAATATTAAGACTGGCATCCTGAGGCACTGAAAATGGCTAGGGAGCCAAGCACTGGGAAGAGCAGCATCTCAACCACAGCTCACCAGCACCAAGAGGCAAAAATTCAGAAGGAAAATAAACAGTGCTCAATGTAGCAAGACTGCAAGGCTACGTGAGAGCCACTTCGTGAGACCACCAAGTCAGTCACCACAGACTCCAGTGAATCCAAACTTTCCCCAGTTACCCTTCCTGTACCAGGAGAAAAAGCTGGGTGGGAACTGTCCAGGCAGTGCCAGCTATCTCAGAAGGCAATTTAGCAGCACCAACAGTGCGTTCCACCACCCTGGCACAGATCATCCTCTGCCCCTGCACATCTACAGAGGCGCATGCTGTGTGACCATTCTTTGCACGGGACTTCAAAAAGCAATGAAATCCATTTCAGTTTTGCTTGTAACTGTTTAATTTCCGCACCATCCCTGTTTCCTGGGATTCTGGCTTTTCTCACCACACTTTGTTCTTTAATGACTTCTTTCTGGATCTTAAAAATAGCAGTAATTACAGGAAAGGTTCTGTTAGGCTATTCTAAATAAATGAAGGCCCTTTGAAAGAGCCGTGGTGAAAATGAAATAAAAGCATCTGCTATGCTGTCCACACCCCATGCTTTCTAAAGGTGTTGCATCCAACCTGCAGTATTAACTGGATAACAGAGACTTTAACACGACCGAATCTGGCCATGTTAAATTATGTAATCCACAAGATCTGGTTTCTTCACTCTGCATCCTTAGATCCCCAGGAGCGTGGCAGGAAAGTGTAATGAACTTTAGCATCAAGTCAAATGTTCTTTTCTTGCTTTCCCCATCTGAGTTAAACTAAAAGTCATTACGCAGCGTTTCAGCACACACGGAAATACAGCAGGATGCTGAGCTGTATTGCTAGAGCTGTATGCAATGGCTGTGTGGGGAGTAATTGAATCAATGAAACCTGTTTGCAGTGCCTGGCCAGCACGCGCAAGGACACTGCCCGAGTTTTGAGAATGAAAGGTGAATGACCGGGAGTGCCTGTCCTGCGACTCATGTGGGCGGAGCAGTGCGAGCTTTGAGCTGTTCGAGGATCAATGCTTCCCAAATCTAATTTCAAGTGGAAAATTCCTTCAAAAGGAAAAGAGAATTTCATTTTCCAGGACTCAAGTAGTCCCTGAGCTCTTTCCTGATACTGGCAAGCAGGCTGAAATACTGCCAGTAGATTTTTAGCTTGGTTTCTAAGGAAACAAGGCCTTTGTAAGCATACAGGAGTGTGTGTATCTGTGTGTGTGTATGTGTGTGAGCTTCTTGGATGCCCTTCACCTCCAAAAGCTTTTGAGCTCATTGGCTGATTTCAAACCAACTTTGCTGAAGCTATTGAAGGTACGATATTCTTACAAGAGTCATGAAAATAGGTGATCACATAAAGGCTGTGCTGTTCATTCTGTCACTGACAGAAAGGCTAACAGAACCACTCTTTCCAGACTTCAAGAAATCCAGGATGCTGGATACTGTACTTCATTATTTCCACAGATCATGAATATGGTTGTTTTCCTTTGAAGCATTCTCCAGCAAACCCTGGATTAAGCCCCATCAAAAGCCCCTTCTAAGAGCCACTGACCCACACTGGGTGCAAACTGATGCTGGCAAAAGGACTATAGGCATAAACTTGAAAAAGCCCTGCATTGTCTAGAGCGTTGTGTTTTGCAAGGAGCACAGGGGCCGAGTATGCACTTGACTCTCAGCTGAGTGGGCTTCAGGCTGTTGTACACATGGAGTATTTGACCAAAGCCCCTAAAATCCCCCAACTTGGTTGCTTTTACTGTTGCTTTTCCTCTTCGTGCTGACCCTGCTCTCTAAATGTATCCAGAGAGTGTCTCTAGGAGAGAGGGAATCGAGGGCGCCAATGAAGCGGAGATGTACTTAATGCAGACACCATTAATAAATCACTGATAGTTAAGATATAGATTGGGTGATGGGTGGCAGATGGGAAGGAGGAATGTCAAATTGCTTTTCTCATATAGATTATTGGATTAACAAGGAAGCAGCGGGCATGTGGCAAACCAGTGTAACAAATTACTATCATAAAAAAAAAAAAGATAGAGCTCATCGCAGGCTGGTAATAATGCCATGTCGGCCATTAGCTCTCTGGAGAGGTACTTAGAGCACAACATCCGTCTTCTGGAAAAGAGACGGCCACTGCAACACCAGAGTGAAGGAGGCCCCCATTTGCTTCTCCTTCCCCCTCCCCCTGCCTCTGATACTAGAGCCCGTGCTGTCGAAGCAGGGTGGCCTACAGCAGCTCTAATGAATAATCACCATAGCTTTTAATAAGCACTGCTAATTATTCCCCCCCTGCCCATGACCAGGCATTTGTGCTCCCCTGCACCAATGCAGACAGTATTGGCATGAGATTAGTAAGCAAGCAACAAACTGGCAAACTGACTCTGTTCTTGGGTCCCAATCCTGCTCTGTCTGAAGTCAATGGCGAAAATCCCATTTGCTTTCCACGGAAACAGATCAAGTCTTAGTTTTCCTGCTGCTCCAGGCAAGCACGTGTGCCTACCTACACTGAAAGAATTACATACTAACTGCTGCAAATGATGGTCCCTGATACTCACTGGAATAAACCTCAGGTTGGCTTTAGTGCCTTCTGCCAGAGTCCTCACTGTCTCCTACCAGAAACTGGGTATGCCTGTGTGCAGAGAGCAAACACAGCAGGGCTGTTGACTACAGGTGTTATGCCATTAGCAAGTATATCTTCTAAAATGAATAAATTAAGCAACAGGGCAGCTGTGAAAGTCCTATGCTGAGAAAAGAAGGAATGAGTAGCATAGCATGGCATAGCATAGCCCAGACCATCTATTTTGGTCACTAGTAAGTTATTTATGGGTTCAGTCACTTGGTCTCACAGACTTCCATTTCAGCTTAGGCTGGGTAAAATCATGTTTTTCTTCCCTCCCCAAGCATGTTTCCATGTTCTGGTTTTGGATATCCTGCCTTGATAGGTAGAAGGCTGCAGCCCTCCCCCATTAACACCCGCTCCTGCTGCCCCAGCCCAGCAGAGCTCCTGATTCCCCAGCTGCTCCCACAGACTCCCTCCCTCCAAGGAGTGCAGCCAGCATGACTTAAAAAAAAGAAATCAATTTCCAGACTTGGAGTATTTTTCTTAGCCTTGAAACATGCTAGAGCAATAGGGCTGGCACAATACTGCAGGGAAGCCTTCCTCTCACTCGAGTGCCTTTCTCATGTGAGCAGGGACCGCTGCTGCCGCAGCAGAATCCAGCTGCTGACAGCCCTGGGTGCTTGCCACCAGTGAAGCTTACACGCCTTTCAGAGCACGGGCAGCAAGGTGTGCCTGGGGGGCTGCAAGGCAGAGCCCACCTTGTGCATAAAATCCTAGGCAAGCACATAATCAAACATGATATTTCAGCAGGTATGTGCTACAAAGCCTAGCGAAGGCTGCCCAGCTGATATTTGACTTGGCGGTGGTTTTGTCTGACCCCTGTGCTCCTCCTGATTCGTGTGTGTGATGAACCAGGGTTAGAGAAGAGTAAGGAGCAGATCCTCTCCTGTGGCACCCTTCTGATGCCTCAGACCCAACGCCCAGCTCCTGCATGAACCCCTCCTGTGCCATCCCGGAGTTTCCATCCTCACCTCCTTCCTGATGGCCTGACCTCATCCTCCCCTTTCCCTTCTCTCCTCTGCCAGCACCCAGCTCCACGCAAGGTCCCTGTCCCTTGATCTCTGCCCCATTTGTTCCACTCCTCCTTTGAATCACGCTTTTGCCCAGGCAGTTGGGCTCTCTAAAAGTCTCATAATTTCATTTAGCTGCTGACCCGTCAGCTCCAGGCTGATTTTGGCCAGAAGCCATGAAGAGTAGGACACAGAAAGGCAAGAAACACCAGGAATTTCGAAGAGGGTGGTTTTCTAGTTTCAGTGGTCAAACTCCACATCAGAAAAACCACTGGTGCTGTTGGTCCACAAAGGTCATTTTCTCGAGACTGGGATGTCACAAGCGCCTTGGTGGTGCCACCCGAATCCCATACCAGATCTGTGATCAGTCAGCTTCTGCTTCCAGGGTTGTTATCTGGCGCTTCCCACATACACAAAATTAAAACCCCATTAGAGATGAAGCGCACGCGTTTCTCCATGCGCACATTCGTGCGTACACTCAATGTCTCAGGACTGGTGGGACCGGGCTGGGACTGTCATTACAGCCACGCCACAACCTACCACAGGCGCCAAGGGCTACAGCTCTCCATGGAAACTGTAATCCCTGTGAAATGGGATCTCAGTTTGTTTTTTGTTTTAAGAAACCCTCCAAAAATAGCTGAGAGATCGCAGAGCTAGATAGAAAGCTTTAAGAAGGAAGAACGCCAACACCTTATCACACAGACTGCCCCTAGCCCTACTCCCCAAAGAGTCAAGCTGGCTTTTAGGGTTTGTTTCTGAAGACACAAGTTATTTATGATTTCCACCCACCTCTCAACACACACCTCGTCTGTTGTCTCTCTTTTGTCAGTTAAAAAAAAAAAAAAAAACAGATAAAAATGGAGGGCAATTTCATCACCTACACATTTTTTCCTATATAATTTATCCTGGACAGATGAATAGAAATGATGGAAGTGGTTTAAATGTACAGTGGAGAAGCTGTTTGTCCATCATATGCTTAAGAGAAAAATAGCAACACCACCCACTGATTATGCAGTCAGTATTATGGCTTTACATATGCTGCTGTGTGGAATGAATTCAGGAATGACAGTATCATTGTATACCAGTTGAGGATTCGTTTTCTGGCTAATCTATAGCTCAGATCATTACTCACAAAGCACAGCTCTGGCCTGGCTTTCTCACTGTGCTCTAATAACAAAGTTAGAGAGTGCTAAATCTAACCAATTTCCACGCAGCATTTCACTGCCTTTAGTGTGGCATTGGTGCCACAATTTCAGGGAGGGATGGAATAAAACCACTCAATTTCCAATTTCCTGTCCAGCGCATCAGGGTAGAGCTTCACATCCAGTCTGTCCAAGCAGCTCCACATCTGCAAAGCACTGGGCACTTTCAGGTCCCTATCCCGGGAGCCAGACTTGCCCCACAGGTGTTGTTGCCTCCTGTTAGCTGGCACGGCGAGGACATCACAGGACTAGGTGCTCTCAACAATCAACATCAGGCTGTGGCATGAGCTGATAAAGTGCTGAAGTGCTAAACCAGACCTGATTTAAAGGAATAAGAAACTCCAAACCCTAAAAGACGCAGAAAATGACCCAATTCTGTTCTCCATAAGAAACATGGGTATTTGTCAATGAGGAAATGCTCCTGCTTTGAGTGTCTTTATGGTGTATGGCCTCCTGAGTTACAGGCCAGTGCAACATAGCCCATTTATAACACAGAGCAGCAGATATTACATGGGAAACAGCGAGGGGCACTATAAACATTTGATTTATGAGATTAAATAAAATGTGTTTATCAAGCCAGTGTGGTGCATACAAAGATAAGAAATTGTGCCAAGTGTATAAGAAGTCCATCTTCTAACACTGGCAGAGTTCAAATAAAGATTTCAACAGCAACATTTGACAAAAATAAAAGAACTCCAGCTTCTCTAGGCATCCTTTGAAGGCTGTTTGTCGATCTCTGGACCATGGGCTGTCCTTGCCCTCTCAGGCCACTGGGACAGGTGGTTCCAGGCCTTCTCTGTGTCTGTTAAAGTGCCAGGTGCACCTGCAGGATTTAAAGCATATAGGTCTTTGTGCAGGAAGCTAATCTCTTGAATTTTATCCGTTAATTAACAAGATGCCAACTGGAGAGTACAGGTGTTTGGCAGTTTCATGAGACACACACCATAGAGGCAGCAGCTGCTCTTGTATTACCTGAAACTGCCAAATGTTCCTCACTTGTAGCCCAGCACAGAGGACTGTACCAGCGTGACCCAAATTCTGTGCTGCAATGAGATTTTGGTCTGCTTTAGCTGTGGAGGAGGCTCAAGTGTCAGACTGATGAGCCCCAGCAGATCTAACCATTGGATTTAGGATGTTGTGGTCCCAGCTGTGTTTCTGCCTGAGGTCTGACATGACAGCAGGGATGCTCCATGGTACTTGTGCCAGGGTCTCTGCTCCCATGGTGCTGCTAAACCCAGGGAGAAGCAGTCAAGAAAGCAGCATGACTGGCAGCATGTGGCAGCAGCAAAGGTCACAGCCCCCAGCTGCGCCTGTCCCACAGTCAGGGGTGCATCACATGGGTTATATTATGGTGGGGAAAAGGAGGAGGAGGAGGAGGATCACTCATGCTCCACAAACTAACACAAAGGTCTGAAAGATGACAAAGCATCCCCATATCTCATCCCCAGCACTGCCAGGGTCATACATTCGAAGCAGGTCTTGGCAGCCCACAAAAATGGGATGTCTGGGAGTGGATCTAAATGCCACAGCCCTTGTAGCTTCATGTCCAGAAAATGAAGAGCCGGGACTGGGTTCAGGTGAAAAATATATACAAGTTTTAACACAAACAGCCTCCCTTCTCTGACTGCCCTTCTCCCTTTCTCTCATCTGTCTTGCCTTGGTTTTGGTTATGGTGGGGGTTCTGGTCTGTGGGTGGGAGATAGCTGCTGGGTACTCCAGACTGGAAGCAGTTCAGGATCTGTTCCCACTGCTATGTCCCACACCACCATCTATGTCCGAGACAGAGCTTTAAGAGGAAAGAGTTTGGAGGTGGTGTAAAGAGATAATTGGAGATGCCCATTGCCCTGCCTTGAGCACAGGACAGCGATGGCCACAGCTGAGGGGAGGCAGTGATGAGACTCTGAGAGGATATTCAGTGAGCATCCAGGCTTGATATTTCAAGGGATGCTTAAGATTACAATTCATCCAGCTCCCATAAACCTCGTCTGAAAACCCCCACCTCCTGCAGGGATGAGATCTAGCATGCACCCACTGCGTTTGTCTGCAGGAGCTCCAGCGTGCCTGACGCAGGCAGAGGGACAACAGAACAGCAGGGTTCCCTGGTGAGGCCAACGGAGCTGTGAACAGACAGAAAGGTCTCCCCCCACTCCGCCCCACAGCTGATTATCATGCTCCAGAAAGGTTTTGCATGTGCAAGATATCTGTAAGGCCCGCTGCCAACTTTTTGTCAAAGCACTGATTTTTCGTGATGTGAGTTACTGCTTTCTTCTAGTAATTATTGATAATGCTCTTGGATGAATTACAGACATTTAAAAATGAATTAGACTGTATGTGTGTCTGTCTCCCCCGTCCCCTTTCTGTTTCCCCACCACAGGATCTATGGCTTTGAAATGTTGATACATATTCATTACAGCTTCTAAGACTTGAAAGGCATAGCTAAAGGGAGAGCTCAGATCAACAAGAATGTGAAAGCAGCAATGAAAGCAGGATCGTGGCTGTAAGCACAGTGAGTAAGCAGCATTCGAGCAGTCAGCACAGGGAGCGAGGTACCAGGTCTGAATCCAGGTCCTGGTTCTGCTACTGTCTCTGAAGGCTGCAGACAGGATGTTGTGTCCTGGCTCCCTCAGCCACAGGATTGGCGTGGTGATGCTTCCCAGGCCTCTGAAGCATTATGTACCGTAAATGCAATCTCAAGTGACAAATGAATCCAGCCATCACCTTTCCTGCCATTTCCAGCTGTCAAAGCAATGAATCCAATAAGAAATTCTTTTGGGAGAAAAAGAGCCCTGAGCATGTACCAAAACCACAGGTGAGAGCATCCTGTGCTCGTACTGTTGAGAGCAGAATCCCAGTGGCAGATGGTGCACACACACTTTTGTACAGGCAGGCACACACTGGCACACGTGCTCCATGCTTCCACAGAGACACGTTTTGTTCTATCTTGTTTTGAAGAGTTCCCAACCCAGAAGTTCAAACAATGTGGAAACTTTGGATGTCTCTTCCATGCCTGTTCCCATAGTCTGGGATGCGGTGAGAAAAGGCAGATGAAAGATGGGTGTGTTAGGGCTGTTGCAGTGGTGCAGGGGTGAGGAGAAGCAAACCCTCTTTGTACCAGTGGGGTGGCATGGTGTCAGCACTTCCATCTGGCTCTTTTTTCTCCTTTTCCACTGCAGCTCCCTGGGTGCATTTCTTTGATGTGAAGGTGTGTCTAGCACCAGAAGGCATTTGGCTAGTGGTCTTCATTCAGGGCAAGACAGAAAATCATATTTGGTAGGAATTCAATCATTAGTCTGGAAGAAAAGCCTCCCAACTGAATTTTAACTACAGAGAAGTTTTGGATTTTAGCAACCGGGCAGTTTTTTTCAATAAAATCAATGCAGCTGGAGAATTCCCAAGCAGGCCTGGCTGTGACATCTGAGCAGTTCTGCCTCTCCCTGGCACAGCTTCAGAATGCAAAACTGTTGCATTTGGGACATCTCAAGCTCTTGTGTGAAGACATATTCACCTGTTAAAACTCTGACTAGATTACCCATTTAGTGCCTTTACAGTCAAGGCACCACCTGCAATTTGTTTTTATTTCTTCCTGAGAATTGCTTTAATGCAAGGCTGGTGAAAAGTTTCATATTAACCGCAAAAAGCCTCAACACAAAGCAGGTTGAGTACTAGCAATGCTTGAATAAGCTTTTTCCTTACAGATTCTGATGCTAATGTGTCTCCAATATTATCCCCAGAGATGAGAGACTCGCTTTCACTTTCTAGCCTCTCTGCCAGGCTTGCCAGTGAAAGAGGGAGACAGTTTCCAGCAGTGATGGTATTTCTGACGTGCACTGATCGAGTAGGAACTGGACTGGGACTAAGTTCATTTCCTATCGGCTGACAGCCAGTCAGCACGTGATAGAAATGTGCAGTCTCTGCTGGTGTGGGGGCTGGATTCATATTGGCAAACTCCACATGAAAAGGCTGTCTAACCCATTACTAAACTGTTGATGCCAAGACATTTCCCTGTCTCCTGTGAGGATTCATTTTATAGTCTTTATGATGAATAGCCCTTGATATAAAATACTCGGGGATAAAAAGGTACAAAATAGAAAAAAGCATATACAGGAAGAAAGCATAGCTCTTTGTTTCTTGATGCACAAAGATCTATCTCTGAACTTTGGAAATATGCAGGCTGGATAAGGGATGTCATTAGATTTACAAAGGAGACCTTCTTTTGTCCCTTACACAAAGGTCATATCTGGAAAATAGGCTCAAACCATCACATGCAAAGAGGGATGCAAAGAATGTTTCCAGGAACCCTGACCAGCTGCAGTCCCCAGGGATGCTCTGTGAGAATGTGTTGGGACTTATTGTAGTTGAAGCGAGAGCCCCTCCTTCCCCTGGTTTCCCTGGTCACATAAGAAATGATCCTCAGGTAAACAAACACAAGTCTTACAAGAGTGCCTGGGCTGAGCACTTTGCCATCCATGGCAAAGCACGGGGTAGGAATTAATACTTTGGCTCACCTTATCATAAGTGCATCATAGAAAACTCAGTAAACCCATCACACACCAGAAATCATGTGTCAGCCCCCATCTCTGCTTCCTTTTGGGTTTTTCTTGGGGTTCTTCCTCTGCCCTTGCCCTGCAGCTCCCTCCTCCCAGGGTAGAAATTGCAAGATCCACTTGCTAACTTGGATCAGGCAGAGGGCACAGGCCAGGCACTTAACAGCATAAGCTGACTTAGTACCATGGGTCCAATGTCTCTATCCCAGTTTTACACTGGGAGGGAGCATGGCCAAGCGTGGTGTTAGGTAAACTCTGAAATTTGTTGCTTAATTTACACACACTTGATACTGTGGAGAGCATTGAAGGGCTGGTCCTTAAGATGTTCAAGAAGCAGCTGGAGTGAAGGAACAGCGATTTGGGGAGTCAGCCCTGCTACTCAACTGATAGGATGCCCTAGGGCATCACCACCCCAAGGTGAGGCACAGAACAGTATTTAGGGACCCTTTCCTGGAAGGGATGAAGCATGCCCCAAGTGCTGCTAGAGACACTCCTTGCTGAGGTCATGCAATGCAGCTGATGCACCTTCATAAACCATCACAAATAAGTCAGGAGCTTTGGCTTACAGTAGCAAGATAGTTCTGTTTGATGATAGGCTGCTGTAACGTGGCTTTCATCAGTGCCTTTCTCCCAAGATAAGGAAAGTGTCAGAAAGATATCAGCAGTGGTTTAGGGGTAGCTGGATGTTGCTGTTCTGAATTAGTAGCAGGATAGCCTCCGTTCACATGACCTAGTGTGAGGCTTAGCCACAAGGACTGTAGCTGTCATGACACCAGTGTACAGTCTCCTTACAAGCAATCCTATCATGTCCATCAAGTTACTTTCTAAGGGCAGATTAGACTCCAAGTGGACTGCATATTGCCCTCTGATAACAGGCTACTTGGTCTCATGCTGTCTGTGTCTGCCATCTCCCATGGCCAGGCCACTCAGGAAAACAAACCACAGTCGGAAGCTTGGAGAGTAGAAGGAGACGTAATGCTGGGAGTTGTTTCAACCAGCAAGCCAAGACCTTTCATAAGGTCTGCAGTTTGAGAAAATCTGTGTCTCTAAAAAGACGACAAGAGGGTTCTGTGGACTCAGCCAGGGGATTCCAGCTAAATGGCATGCCAAGCTCTGGAGCTGCAGTGGACTGTCACAGACCTAACAGACCAAGGGTGGTATAGACCAAGGCAAATACAGACCCACACAGAGGGCAGTGCAGGATATCAAAAGACTTAATTCAGTCTTAAAACCACAGCTTCTTGCTGGTATTGGAAGTGGTGGGCACGTTAAGGATGGAGGAGCAAACTTCAGGCCATTAACAACAGGTCTAGTAATTGCAGGCTATGGATTAAAGGAGCTAGATGTTATGGGCACTGTGGTACTGTATCACCATGGGCAAAGAGAGGTGGCATGGAAAGGAGTAAAATAAATCTATATTAAAGGAGTTCATTGCCCATGCCAGAGTGTACGCATACGCCAGAGCCTGGATCTGTGCTGCTGGCTGCCTTCCCAAC
This sequence comes from Eulacestoma nigropectus, assembly GCA_013397775.1. Taxonomy (NCBI): domain Eukaryota; kingdom Metazoa; phylum Chordata; class Aves; order Passeriformes; genus Eulacestoma; species Eulacestoma nigropectus. The sequence goes on along the minus strand of VZTE01007283.1, from coordinate 7,392 downwards.
CAATGCACAACACAGCAAGAGGGAAATTACAAAATTTATTTCCCTGAGATTCTGAAAAGGGAAATAAATCTTGCTTCAGAAGGGAAAGTCCAGCATATTCAGGCCCAGTTTTTTCTACCTGTTCAGTAAGCCACAGAACCAGCAAAGACAGCAGTCTTCTCCCTTGGACAGAGTCTCTTCCTCCTTTCACTGCCAATGCCTGTCTCTGGCAGGCTGGTTTAGAACCTCATCTGAGCTGAGGGACCAAGTGCTCCACTCCTTCTTCTTGACAGCACCTCATTTCATCTGTGCAAGAGGAGAACAGGAGGTATCCGAGCTGGAGCTGCCTTCAGCCACAGAAGTTGAGTGGTGTCTCACACTCCATGCGTGCTCAGGTACACACACACAGATGCTGTCACCACCCCCAGCCTCAGGAGGCAGCAAGCTCATCCCTACTAGCAAGGACTGTGCTCCCAATGTGTGCCAGAGGATACCAGAGTCTTCTGCATGTCCCTCCCACCATTCCACCTCCTGCACATGGAAAATTGCTTTGCTGGCCAGGAAGCACTCTGTAGGAATAGCTATGGTTGCAAGCCTTCTCCGTCACTAATGCCTCGAGTTCCTGTGATCGCAGCTTCTTGAGGGAAGTGAGCAGTCTTGGCTCTTCCAGATTTCAGTGAGATGCATGAGGGAGCTTTTAAGCTATGTGCACAGCTCTCCTTCATAATCCAAGACAGGTCTCCTTCCTTTTCTTCTTTGAGGTGGATCAGAAAGCTGATCTGTTAATTCATCCTTATACGCTCTTTAATTCATCTATATATGTAACAGCTGTATCTTTGAATCGCTAGCACAAGATCAGTTCTCATTATACTGAAGAAACAGTGTAGGGGTTCATTCCTATTCTTACTTCTAAAAACAGACAAAGAATTCTTATAATGACTGGCTTTGGGCAAGAAAATCATCAGCAAGGGAGCAGAGGAGTGTGACTATCTATCTATCATCTATCTATCTATCTATCTATCTGTCTATCTATTGTGTGTGTATGTGTGTGTCTAGAGCGTCTCTAAAAAACACTCTAAAACCCTTCTGTATGCTAATTTTTCCCTTTGAGTTTCCAAGACAACAGTGGTTTCACTCAGTGCTGTCCCCATATAACTCCCTGGTCCTCCCTTTTCAGATATAACTACATGGATTGTAAGGACACTTTTTTTTTCTCCATTTCTGTATTTTTTCTGTATATTTCTAACCACCCATACTGAACTATCCTACCCCTGGTATCTGTGATTACCAGCACACAGTTAAGTTAACCCAAAAATAGCTATGGTTTGATCCTGAGGAGAGCATCACCAGCTCTGGTGCAATGGCCCCAAGTGCACATTCTTTCCCTGTGTTGCATGTGGAGTCACTTATCCCATTTTCAAATAAACTATCTCACTTGACTGTGGGGTAGGAGTAGGTCCATGGGAAGGTTTTGTGCTGTCACACTCTGAAGATCACCCCTTAACCTGAGAAACTTTTTGTCTGTTATAACTTGCTCTGCATCTGTATCCAAAGGCATTCAGAGGCATCAGCTTTCCTCATTAAATTTGCACTCTGGGAGGCATCTCAATAACAGGTAGCAGTGGTTGTGCCCACTGCATGTAGTAGGATTTAGCTGCATTTTTCCTAGGTTGGCAGCCACTCAATAGATGTCATTTTTGCATAGGCAGGTACCAGAATTCATGTCAATTAATTTTGCCACTGCCACTGTTTATGCTCTGCAGTTTGGAGTTTCCTGTTAATGCAGCTATGCAAGGGAAGCCTGCAAAAGTAATGCAGCAGTGCCTATTTCTTTTTCCATTTTCCACTGGGTACAGGTCCTTCTAGAGTCTGAAGTTCTCCCCTGCTGTGAAACAGACCTGAAGGCTTGTCTTGCTACTCCCTTCATGAGAAGGTTGTTCTTCAGCCCTGGGATCTCACCTGTGGGAACACTTTCCTGATTTCCAAACTGTACTCTTCACTATTGTTCATCTCCACTGAGAGCATCAGTCCAGCTCTCTCTTCCTTGGCTCTTCCTCCAAAACTCAAGTCATAGACCAGTTGCACCACTGTCTTCTCCCATTTATCTCCATTTCTGTCCCACAGCAAAAGTTGCCATGAGAAATCTTGATTGGTAGAGTTCAGGAAACTGCAGATTTCTAAACACCGCTAAGAGGCAGTGCCTCAGATTGTGATTTGAAGGAGGCTTTTTCTCCACCTTTGCTAGTAGTTCTCATTCCTTATCAGTCCAGAAGATCAAACTTGCTCTCTACCTAATACGACATGAGTGCTGGTGGGATATAAGCAAGTGCTTATGAAAGCAGCGTGGTTCCTGGGGTGGTACAGGAAAGCACAAGAAGAGAACTGCATAATCTGTGAAGAAGCTGTGAATCAGATGTTCTCGTTTATTTTTCTTTCCAGGCTTCATTTCCGTGCTCTTTAAAATAAAAAGCAGCAGTAAGACAGATCCCAGGTCCAGGCCTGGTTCAGAGCAGCTTATATTTGGTGCCTTCAGAAACCTACCCAGGTTTGATAGGGACATGTGCAGCTCTGAGAAACTCCCTGGGAAGTGGATTCTTCCCTCCAGAAAGCTGGAGAAAATGCTCATATTTCTTGCTGAGGTAAAGTGAACAAAAATATAAATGTTCCAAGACATTGTGTAAAGACTGTATCACTGTAGAGGTGGAAGGGTGCTGTGTAGCATTGCTGGTCTGCACTGGTCTGCCCACTGACTCTCTGTAGGGCAAAGTGTGTCCCAGTGCTCCATCCATGAAATGCATGTGACAAGACACAGGAAACCTGGAAGATACCATTCGTATTTTTAAAATCTATTGAGATCTTCTGCAGAAGTTGTTAAAAATTGACAAAATATTTTTTAATCGAAGTCTTATTGTTTCAGGGGAGTAGAAATGATGAGAGGATGAAGAGAACAGATCTATTGCGACATTCAGATTTCATTCTGATCTTGAACTTGGTACACATATCTTTGATTTTTAAAATCATTGAATTGTGAATGTGAGAACTATTTTGGGAACCTCTGTTGGCTTTAGAGTTCAAGGAGAGCAAGATTTTGAACCACAACACATACAGGTAAACTCAGATGCCCCTTTCAGTCAGATACCTCAATTATGACAAAGAATGTTATGCATTCTTCTCCAAAACAAATTAAAATCCTAAAAGTAGCTAGTGTCACACCACAAACAAAGGAGCTTGGTAATCAGGTGCCCTTAGCTACATTGTGACCTTGGCCACTACAGAAGATCACTCCAGAAGCCTCCATCACCCTAAGAGATCCTTGATCTTCTAGCACAACAAGCAGGTTATTACAGCTCTCCAGTGTACCTGCAGAACAGCAAACAATCAGATCAGCTAAGAAGCAGCACGTACTCCTTCAGTTCCCAGAAGTGCTCTGTGTGAGACTAACAGCAAAATGGCTTTGTCTACAGGAGCATGCCTTAGGATCACGTGTCATAAATCTGTGCTCTAACCCAACTTTGATTATATGCATTTATAAAGTACAGGGGATCAAATACAAAGGAAAGAGGCAAATAGTAGCAAAGAGAAATTAAATAAGTAATAAGAAAATTTTGAGCAGTAGAGAAAGAAAAGCCTCAATCAATCTGCAGCATGATTGCACAGCATGGACCCAGCTGTTGAAAAACTGCTACATGGGAGCAGTCACCCTTGACTTGTCCAGGAATAGCTGAGGAGATCACAAAGGTGACAGCTTGATTTTCAGCTTGTGACAAACAACATGGCACTAGCTATTTACCTGAGGTAACAAAACTGTGTGTGAAAAGCCCCTTCCCAAAGAGGGCAAACCCCAATCTGCAGACATTCCTCCTACAAAGACAAGTCATACCTTCTTCCTACAGCACACAACTTGGTGTGGAGCATCTGGATTTACAGAGCATTTCCCTTAAGTGTTATCAAAGTCAGCTTTCATGTGTCAGACTCAAATTCTAAGAGAGCTAGAGATTTTTACATAGCGCTTTAAGGCACTTTTTAGAGTTCAAAAGCCGATTAAGCTGCCCTATAGGTATGAAAAATGATGCATTTTGGCTGCATTTTGTCTAATCACACTTCAGAGGAGGGTCAGGCACAACCCAAGTCCTCTGTCAGTTCTGTTCACACCTGCCTATCACTAGCAAGTGCAAAGGTCTTTAACAACACCATCAGCCAAGGGAGGAAACAATGCAGAGTGCAAAATGGCTCACAGCGAGTCACTTGCAGCTCCATGTATAACTGGCAGCCCCAAGAAGGAAGCATGTACTTGTTGTGTGATCCTGAATTTACTACTATGGATTAACATATTTTTTCCCCTACTCTTGCAATAGCTCACTGTGGGATTTACAATGTCATGTGAAGGCCCCTTTTATAAACTGCTGCCTGTAATAGCTGAAACAGTGAAAATCACCAAAGACAAGCTGAGTTCTGGCTCAGAATTTTAATGCATTTTACAGGTGGGATTTTATATTTGCAGCAGATTTTTGTAGTTCATATTTAGAAATCACAGTTGAAGCTTTCACCCGGACAAACCCAACAGTGTCCTCTTTTACACTAAACATCAGCTCATGCCAGCAATTCTGATGTGATAATTACAGATCAAGTTGATGTAAGAACTTACAGTCAGCTATCCTTGGTTACATCAAAGGTCCATTTAGCCAGGACCCTTTAGTCCATCACTGAAGGGAAGAAACTACTTGGAAGGCGCTTGTTCTTAAGACACCAAATATAAAATGTGTATCTGAAATATCCAGAAAACCTCAAAAATTCCCTCCAACACACTGAAACCAGAGTTTCACAAGCCATTTTTGATGTTTCTACAGCCCTCAGTAGGTTTACCTTCTCTAAACGTCAGAGTCCAGACCCCTCTGAAGCCCACATCAGCAAGCATATAGCACCTACAACATCTGCAGCAAAGATTTTCACACATGAGCCACATATTCCAAGACCCACGTCCTTTTCATGGCTCTGTTTCAGCTTTAAGTTTGATTCAGTGCCCCTGCTTCTCCCACCAGCGAGCAACAATTCTCCGTGCCGTTAGTGAGAACACAGAAAGGGCCCTGGCTCTCCTCTGGGCACAGCTCTCCAGTAGGTACAGAAAGCCACTAAACCATCCACATTCATCCCAAAAACAGGAGCTCACTTAAGTTCTGAATCAAATCCAAGCCTGTGAGGTGTGGACATGATGAAAGGGTAGAGTCAGGATATCTGGGTGCTGACTGGTGGTCTAGCTCATGGCAATTCTTGACCATCCTTGTGGACTGACACTGCTTCTTTAACCCCCTTTGACACCCTGCCCAACCCCAGCAGGGACCCAGCATCCCAGGGCCCAAGCCCATTACTATGAGAGATCCTGGTGCCAGCCATTGTTTGTGATCCACTATGAGGTTACAAAAGCACCTTAAACTTCATCATATGCTTCCAAATCAAAGGCCCCAAAGATATTTTACTTGTCCTGTGTCTCCTTTCAGCTCCAACATGCTCTTTGTTTGTGCTGAAGGATGTTCACTCAGAGCCAGGTGGGAGGATGTACCAGGGAGGAATGTTACTGGAAAAGAAAGCAGAAGCAGGACATATCTCGTGTTAGTAAATAAGGAGAAGGGTGATGCAAATGCTTCAGTCAGCTCCAAGGCTGAGTAAGCTGAGCTGAGGGCTGAGCAGTGAATACCTCTCTCCATCTCTATTCACAGATCAGCACAACAGGATCCAGTATCTACTGTTCTGGAATAATTCTAAGCCTAGTTTCAGGCGTGGTGTAGGAAGGAGTTATGATCAGATGTGCTGAAGAAGCAAAACAAACCTTGGCCTATGAAGCTCGGCTTAGTCTCCCTGATATCACTTCTGCCCCATTAACCTAAGGATAAATTAAAGTCAGGATAAGGCAATTGTTTGTTGGAAAAGGAGAAAAGATAGCATTCTCTCACACAAACATCAGCTGCATCCACACATACTCACATACGCACACAGAGCATCTACTTAAAAGGAGGGAGCACTGCGAAAAGGTCAGCAATCTGTACTCATTTTCTGCCCTCAAGACCACAGGAAAAAAAAGCTCATTGAGTGCACCCCCCGCCCCAGAGCAGGGTCAGAGTTTGTATAAACTTTCCCTAATGATTGTCCGACCATTCTGAAAAACCTCTGGTGCTGGCAATTCCTGTGCTATTCCTAGGCTGTATATTCCTGACCTCACATACATTTCTGTTACCCTAAAAACTTGTCCTAGTGTTTAGCCTAAGTCTCCTTTACTGCAATTTAAACTCAATATTCCTTTTTATACCCTCAGTGGAAAGGAAGACTGTTTAAATTCCTTTGTCTTAGTAGCAATTTCCTATATATTTAAAGACTTGTTTTCCTACTGCTTCCCTCTAGAGCCACTTTTCTTTAAGCCCAAACAACCACAAATCTTTGTGTCTTTCCTCACAGGTTGTGTTTTCTAGACCTCAGATCATTTTTATTCCTTTCCTCTGCTGTTCCCACCAAATAGCCTGCATCTTTCCACACTGGCTTTCCAGTGCTTCAGTGAGGCTGTACCACCACAGAGCAGACCATGGCCTCCCATGTTACATGCCTCTTTTTTATAGCCTGAAATGATATCTGATGTCTGCTCTTTTTTTTTTTTTGGCAGTATGGCATTTACAGAATATGCATAAGGATCTTCAGATCTTGCTGGATGGGACAAATAGTTCATATTTTAAGAAGAAGAGGTGACGAAGTACAGAGACCAAGTAGGAAGAAAACCAGAGCTTGAAGACTTATTTCTTGATCTGAGGAAATAACTATTTCCTTGCGCAATTTTCTGGCAGAAATAGAAAATATTGTGTAGTGTTTTGAACATTGCATTGTATTTTGGCTGCTGAAAATCAGGCAGAGATTGACAATATTAAAGAGAAGCTCATCGAAGAACAATAAAAATGGTTAAGAAGAGAGAGAAAAATTAAAAAGGAAGTCATTCCCTATAATTTAATCAAGTGATAATTTCAGGAGAGGATTAAAGGCTTAAACAAGCCTTAAAGATGGAAACACGAGCAATGCAATGATTTCGAGTATTAAAGGACAGCAAGCAGATGGTCATAAGAGAATGCATTGACATGAAATTAATGAAAATACCACTTCAGAGTAACCTGGGCGAGCAGGATTTTCTAGGCAGCGGAATAATGTCCAGAAAAAGTGACAGAACCTTCACTGTTCACAGCATTTGAAGCCAGACTGGACAAAAGAAAAAGTAGGTAGACAGCAAAGGAAAGGTCACTGGGGCAATTAGGGCTGGATCATTTTCTCTTGGGTCTACCATTCCTGTTTTCAAAGAAGAAAATGTACAGATTATGTGTATTTCAACAGAAAGACCTCCCTACTATGTCTTCAGGCCAGGTGATGACAGAAAAGTGTATG
>VZTE01007282.1:2071970-2101709 GCA_013397775.1 Eulacestoma nigropectus | reverse complement strand
CAGCAAAGGGTGGGGGAAGAAAGGCTTTGGGTGTGTGCTGGAAAAGCCTCTGGTGAGAGGTGCAGTGACCGCCCATCCTCCGCTGTGCAGAGGAGCCCAGATGAGAGGCCCTTCACCCAAGGGGGGAAAAAGCTTATCCACAGCAAAGGGGGTGACATGGTCCATCAAAGGACCCCTCCAAAGGGGTCCCCAGACCCTGCACCAGAGCACCAGAGATGATGCAACAGACCCTCAGTGTTGCAAGGGACAGTGTGTCAAGTGGCCCCTGCAAGAGAGGCACGTGGGCATTCCTACCTGCCCAAAGCGTATATTAATCCATGGGATTCTGTACTCTTCGGCATATGGCGGCGTGCCACGGCACGGCGCGGTGGCGACCGGGGACCCTTGCCACCAGAAGACCAGATGGAGGGGAGCAACGAGACATCACTGGAACCCCTAGAAGGGTGATATGCTTCCACCTAATCCGTGTCACCTCTCCCTGTCACCCCATCCCCCACGCACACTTCTTTCTCTATTTCCTTCTTTCTTTCTTTTCTCTTTCCTTCTCTTTGCCTCTTTTACTATTAAATAAAATACATCAGTTTTTTGGCACCAACATCTAATCTCGTTTGGTTTTAATCTCATTTTTGGGAATATTTTGAACCTTCTAAATTCTTTCCGGTTTATGCACAGAGACTTAGTTTTCTTTGCTCTTCTGGGTTTAAACCGGATCGTAACACCACTTTGCGGATACCAAAATGCTGCTAGCAGATGAATTTTCCAGCTTCTTGCATTAATTCTTTGAGAACCTTTCCTTTCTCACGCAAGATATGAAAACAGTAAGATAGTTTATCCAGACGATATTCACATCTGGTGTTTTGCTAAGTTCTGTTTATGGTACACTGAGAAAATGTTTTACCGTGGATGTGATAGAACCTGAACCAATCACCCCAGGAGGTGTGTGAACATTGTCCAATCGCTTTATGGAACTAGACTATATAAAAAGGATTGTAAAATTAATAAATAATTCATTCTTTCGCTGGATTTGATGTTGCTGCATCTCTCAGTTCCTGGATAAACAGCGACATTGCTTCTCTGACTTTGTCTCTGAAGTGTCTCTAGGCCCAGTTTGGGGCGATTCACCCGTTCCAGCATGGGCAGCTCCATGGCCCGCGGTGCCAGAGCCACACAAAGCGGCGAGCGGCAGTGCCTTCCCGCTGCCCGTCCGGCAGCAGCCGCGCCCGGGGCATGGCCTCAGGCCTGGAGCAGCCCCGCTCCGCCGCCCCCATGCTCTGCCGCTTCCTTCTCACTGTGTATCACCCAGCCGCAGGGGGCGGTGGCAGGCGGGCCCCGGTGGGGAGACTCGGACACCTACACCGTGCGGGGGGGGGGCCGGGGACCCGTCCAGGGCTATGCAGCTCAATCCGAGAATGTCTTTCAAAATACCTTTTTAACTAATGAAACTGAGTTGCAGAGAAATTGTCCCACTCGAAGGAAAGGACAGAACGGCTCCCGGCCTGCTGCTTTCCCCCCTCCCCGTGTCCACTATGTGGAAAAAATTACCACTGGAGTGAACCCTGTAAACTGAAATTTGACAAAGACGGTAACCCTCTCACCCCGCAGCAAACTCTGACTCAGTGCCTTTTAACATCTTAAACACATTCATACTATTCTTCAGCACATCTTGGGGAATATTAGAGATTTAATGACTGTACAGTGCCTTGATAGAGCTACTGAATGTGCATCAGCCATAGAGTCTTCACAGAATGCAAGTATCTTTTGAAACCAGTTAATGAGTTACTGATAATATACTTGTAATGGCAGGCCTGGATTTATAAACTTGTATTACTTTCTGTAAAGGAAAATTGGCAAATTTAGGTATTGTTAAGCTTTCTGAAAGTTATTTCATTGCTGCACTGGTCATGAGGACCTGAAGGGCAAACAACCTTTTTGTCAAAGACAGCTGAGAAAATTTTCTGTATGTCACATTTTGTAAGTGAAAGAGCAATAACCTACAAGAAATCAGTAGGTTTGCATGCCATTTCACAGTTAAGAAAACTTCTGTCTCATTTTGAGCTTTTGGGAAATACTTACTTTGTCCAAACCTTAGTGTCTTTGTGAATGCAAACTATTAATGTTAGAAAAAGGGTTTTACTGAATGACAGTGTAATATATGTTGCAAAGTAATTTGTGCTAAAAATTAAGACTATAGCATTTTTACCAAAGCCAAGAGAAAAATACAAATACCAAAGACATGAAGCTGTCTCCAAAGAAGTGTACTTCAAGGGATTTTTCGTCTGGCAAAGACTCCAGCGATATGCATTCAATATGCATATACAATAAGATAATATTCGTTGCCAAAGAAGCTTATTCAAAATCATAAAGAAAAGATATTCATCTACTTGTTCCAGGAACTTTCAGACGCAGCAGTAAGCTAAAAGATAAGATTAACAGAGCCCAAAAATGTATAAAAAGGTACCCCATGGAACAGCGTTTGTGAACTAGTGGGATTCGGAGCAGAGAGAGAGAGCCCGAATTCAGTTCACCCAGTGCCGATTGCCCGGCTCGGCGCTGCTTTGCTTGTGGCTTTTTCAAAATTTATACTTTGATTATTTAACAAATTCTCTTTAATTATTAAATTGGCTGATTCGTTTATGACAACAGAAACATTTTTTGCTGTTGTTAAACCTAACTGTGTATTTTCAGTAAACTGTAGATTTTGATGGGACTGTTTATTAGAGAAATTTAAGGTTACCTGTGTGAATGTAGTGTATTTCTGCCCGCAGATAGCATTATATAATTCCTTACTTTAACACTGCTTAGCAAGGTCTAAACTCTTCAGAGGAAATACTTATGTATTGTATAGTTACTGTTATATATATAAAACTCAGAATTCGTGCTCAAATGTATAAGTTTGTACATTGTGTTATAAAGTTAACATGGGGACAAGCCTGTACTAGTCCTAAATAGGACCCGGGCCTCTCCCTAGCCCAAGTTTCACATTCTAAAAGGACACATTCCAAGAACAGAACGTCGACAGGAAAGCATCCTGATCAGATCAGCGTTATCTACATACTCCGTAGAAGGTTTCCCGGCAGGACAAATGGCCCATCTCCGAGAACCTCCACCCAGGCCAGGTGCAAACTATCAAGATTAAGCATCCAGATATGGGCTATAACGACTCATCAGATATCCCACTGCGTTGATGAGAAATTAATCACAAGCAGGATATGCTTTGTCCAGCCGACTCAGTGAAAGCTTCTACTTCATGAATATGCTGAACAGTGAAAGAATACTCAGTCCCGGACTTTATGCACAAGAACTGTATAAAAGTGGACCACGAAAGACAGGAATCCGTGAACACCGGGAGGTCTGATGCGATAGAGGTCAGATCCGTGTTCACCCAGTGCCAACCCCGGGCTTGGTTCTGTCTCCTTTTCGATCGTGGCATTGCGTGTTCGAATCTTTCGGACATTTAATAAATTTTATACCTTTTCATTTATAAATTGGGTGTACCTATTTATTACAGTTACTAAAACTTGGCATGTAAGATGTATACTGCCTTTTCAAGAAATTTGATTTAAAAGTACGATTGGACTAAATTAATACTGATTTTTTGCTTAGTAGTAATGATGTAAGATGTTACTGTGAAATTAGAAAATTGTATACCTGAAAAGATATTTGCAAACTTGGTATCCTTGTGGACAGAATGATTCGTATTTGCAAGATACTATTTGACATCTTAATATTACTCAGTATAGGTTGCAGGTGGCGCCTTAGAAACATCAGTAGATCCTTCCTTGGAAATATTTAGGGTGGATATTAACTGACCAAAATGTGAAACCACAGCAATTAACTTTAAAGCCTGATGTCAAAACACTGAATGATTTACAAGAGTTACTGGGGCAATTAGCTGGGTGAGGCCCATGCTAGGTTTAACCACTCATCATTCAAAGCATTTATTTGCTCACTTGAAAGCAAATCCTGACTTCCCCAAGACCGTTATCTGCAGAAGCTGTTCAAGGTTTAGATGTAATTAGCTCAAGAATCTCCACTGCAAAAGCAGGCAGAATTGTGCCAGCTTTACCTGTTCACTTGCTTTTTACCCCACAGCTTTCATAAGATAATTTAAATGTGAATATTTCGTGTGCTTGCTTTGCTTAAGTTTAGAGCATAAAAAGGCCTGGGTTTTTGCAATAAACTATTTTCTTTGTAACAAGGAAGAAGGAGGTCTGTATGTCTTTATTCCTCATTGCTACAATATATATCTACATATATATGTGTGTCTATATATATGTATCCACATACATAAAATAAAAGTTTAGTTTTTCTCTATGGACAAAATGAAATGGGCAGCCAATCTAGTGTGGTGGTACATTTCCTCCCCCATGTACCTCCTGCCCCCAGCTGCATTATGGTCAGAGAAATGCCTATTAGGCCTCGGCCTTGATGGACAGCACCTGGACTCAGCTCCTCTTGAGCGTATCAGAAACAGCAACTGCTCTCAGGAACTCGTGCTGTTCTAAAGAGTCTTGCTTTTTTATGACTAAAGCCCACTGTCTTGTGGCCTTTTAAACAGCAGTCTAAAATAGGACCCTTTGAGCCCTTCTGGACTGCAGAGGCTGTGACCAGCAACTTCCCTCTGAGTGGGGCCTCTCAGCAAGTGAACTCTCAAGGTTACTGCACTCAGAGAATCCTCGGACAACGCCTTGGCTGAGACCCCCCACTCCTCGGGGCTCGACCCCTGGCTTGTTGAGAAGATGCAAAAGCATCTGAAGTGAGTATTTCACTACCTTTGCGGGGAATTTTTTGCAGGTACCTTGTACAGACTCTTTATGTCTGTGTGCATGCAAGTGTGCATAAGCTATAGCAAACGTGGGAGAAATGCTGTTCTCCTACATTCTTAAGCACTTTATATTTTTAAGTAAGATAGGGCTGTAAGTAAATTACTATTGTAGTATAGTAAAACCTATACGGAGTCCTTTGCTGAATTGTTACATTTAAGTCACAAGTTAAGCTAAATGCTTTTAAGTTTTAGGTGCTGTTAAGTTTAAATGCTGTTAAGTGCTATTGAGCCTTTAGGTCGTATTCCTTTTTATCCTTACCCCTTCTATCCTTTTGTCACACATACACCCCCCACCTCCACATAAATAGTGTTCAGTTTATTTTGGTTTGGACTGATTGACTCTGGATTTTTGTTTGTTGCTTTTCCTCGGTGTGCCTTCACCGTCTAGTAAGTAGTAGAGTGAACCTTGCAAATGATTAATTAGGAGTTAATTGCACATTGATAAAATATACACTGATGAAACAGACATGAAAAAAGACACCTGTTAGAAGGAAACAGCAGTCACACAGTGCTCACGACATAGAGGCATATATGTTCCTGCATTAGCCATCACAGCAAGGGTTTTACACTTCTCAAACACCAGGTGCTGCTCATCTGCAGCCTGGGCATGGCCTGGCAGGGTGCTTGCCAGGAGTTTCTTTAAAGTTTTACTTCAGCTGCCAGCCTCTGTACTGCTGCAGGTTCACTCCCAAACTTTACTCTCTTGCATGCCACAATCCGCCCCGTTTCTCGCCTAGCAGGGCTGTACCAAAGGGAAGGTGCTCTGTGTTATGGTCCAGGATTGTGGTCCCAGTGCCCCGTCAGCCATGCACTCTGAACCAGGGAGTGGAGTTGGCACAGTGCAGCGCCCACGTCTCCCACAACCAGCACCTGGGCTTGAGTGACTGATGCCCTTGAGAGGAAAGCTAATGTCTTTACAAACAATTCGATGGGTGAAGGTATGGGTGTTAACGCCTTTGAAATGGGCCTTAATGTCTCTAGTGACTTTGAGCAGCAGGTTTGTTACAGAGCTCAGACAGCTTGGCTCCTGAAACAGACAAGGGGGACTGAACAAGCTTGAACTTCTGAACTTTGGGGTAAAATGACAGGTTCAAGGGGGGGATATGTGGTAGGTGGTTCGGGAAGGCCGTACCTTCCTAGTACCTCAGCCATGGGGAAAGGAAGAGGGCACCATGCGGCCGGGAGTTTAGGATAAAAGGAGGCTGCGTCCTCCGAAACCTCGGGAGAGAAAACTCCGCGGGTGTGTGTCCCAGTGGCCTCTCTCCCTTTAGTGGAGTTAAGTTGCAGGACTGCTCTGTCTCCTTTTTTGGACATAAACCTCTGGCGTTTGTGGATTTTCCTGACACCCTGAAGGAGTATTTTCCCTGTTAAGCGCTAAATTAGGCATTTCTCACCAGTGGTACTAAACCTGCTCGATCGTCACCCACGATAAATTTGGCATCCTTCTGGCTGCAAGAAACTTCTNGAGGCTGCGTCCTCCGAAACCTCGGGAGAGAAAACTCCGCGGGTGTGTGTCCCAGTGGCCTCTCTCCCTTTAGTGGAGTTAAGTTNTCACCCCCCTCCCATTCCCCCCAGTATGTTAATATTCATCACTTTATTCTTGATGCAATGGCACGTATTTTCATCGCTCAGGGTCTGGATACCCTCAACAGATGAGCTGCAGAAGAGCCACAACCCACTGCTCCCACTGCTGATACATACCAGCACCCAGCCATCCCGGGAAGGGGCCGCCCGCATCCCGTTTCTACTGCGGTGCAGCTGGGAGGCTAAAGAGACACTTCCCCACACCCAAAACCACCCCCCCTTTCCCCCTCCCAAGGAGAGCCGCCCTGAAGGACCGCCGTGTCTCTGCCGGCGGCGGCTCTCGACGGCGCGCCCGCCCCTGTCCTCGCAGCAGCGCCTCTGCAAGGGGCCGCAGCGCTCCCTCCTGCCCCCGGGGCGATGACCGCGTCCCGCACCGCTCGTCCCTGGCCGCCCCCATCGAGGGAGTCAGCGCTGTGCCGGGAGATTCCCAAGCCAGGGGACGCGGCTGCCGGCCGGGGGTGATGAAACCAGGCCGTGTTCGGGTCAGCGCCGCTCGGTCCCGGCCGGCCAGGGCCGCGCTGAGCCGGGCTCTGTGGGGCTGCGGCCTCGCTGCCCCGCGCCCATGGGGGCAGCCCGGGGACAGCGCGGCCCAGCCCCCGCGCCAAAACCCGAGCCCGCCCGGTGCCCCGTGCCCGCTCCGGAGCGGCGAGTACAGGGCGATCCCTCCCGGTGCCCCGTGCCCGCTCCGGAGCGGCGATTGCAGGGCGATCCCTCCCGGTGCCCCGTGCCCGCTCCGGAGCGGCGAGTACAGGGCGATCCCTCCCGGTGCCCCGTGCCCGCTCCGGAGCGGCGAGTGCAGGGGGATCCCTCCCGGTGCCCCGTGCCCGCTCCGGAGCGGTGATTGCAGGGGAATCCTTCCCGGTGCCCCGTGCCCGCTCCGGAGCGGTGATTGCAGGGCGATCCCTCCCGGTGCCCCGTGCCCGCTCCGGAGCGGTGATTCCAGGGAGATCCCTCCCCATGCCCGCTCCGGAGCGGCGATTGCAGGGGGATCCCGCCTGCAGCACGCCGGGGGTGATGCCTGCGGCTATGGCCCCGGCACGAGCTGGAGTGTCGCGCAAACCCCCATGGCCAGAGCTAAGAGGGGACAACTGCGCATAATCTTACGGTCCTCCAGGAGCTGGGAGCGCCGGGCGGTGCGGGATCGGTCGGGGCTGCCGTCGAGTCGGGGCGCAGTGCTCTGTGTTGGTCTCGTCAGTGGAAAGGTTACCCGGCGCCGTGGTCTTTTGGGCTCTTATAGGGTTCTACTACGTGAAAACATTTCTATTAATCATTTCTACTGTCAAACAAAAAAGCTGTTCTCATGAGAACTCGCTGCACTCTTAGATTAAGGCAAGGCCATGCAGGTGGTGTAATCGCCTATGCTGAGTGGGAGCTGACAACAGACTCCTCACTACACTTCGCTGGATAAATTCATCCTGAGGCCAAGGTCTGTGTGCAGAATGAAGGACGACCAGGCTGTACCTGCACTGCAGCACACACCTGAAGCTGCCGAGCCAGGAGAGCTGCTCTGTGCAGTGCTAACTCCTAAGTGTTCAGTGGCCTTCACCACTGGGCTGCTTGGAAATGCCTTTATAATGTGCTTATGCATTCTATTGTCATTTCAGGGCACTCAAAAGCAAAGTTTAGCTGCTTTTGATGTATTCTTCAACAAGATATCCAGAGCTTAGTATGTTTTCTTTATTTCTGCAATGATTACTACTAGGATTTTCTCTCTAGAAACATTTGTGTGCCAAGCATCGTAATTTTGACACATTAGACTTGAAAATAAATTCATGCTTAGTTAAATACCAGCTAAATGAATGTTTTGTGCTGTCATAATATTTTTATTAGTTGAAAGTACAGCAGTTAGCAAAAACATTTAGGAGTTTGCCAGTGAAAATATGTTGACTGGGTTCTGCTTTCATTTCTATGAGTGCAAGTAAACATTATTACCATGGATCTGTGAGAAGTTTATTTTGTTATGGCTCTTACTGGAACATTAATCTTTAAGATTCCCTTTGTTAGGTGAAAGCAGAAAAGATGTGAACCTCTAAAGAGCACTTCATTCCTGAACACTTTTCATGAGTTTTCGCATGTCTGAGATGACCTGTGATTCTGATGGTCTCTGTAGTTAATTCACAGTCAGAAAGTGCATCAATTAAAAACACCCTGAGGTTCAGAAATAAGAGAAATCAGTATTGTCCTGTATACTCCCAAGCATGCCACATGAAGCCCTTCTAATTGTTTTTTGTAAGGCACCTGTATATGAGTAGCTGGCTGGGAGAAACACCATGCAAATCCTTTTGCAGGCCTTTTTTCTTGGAAGCAGACAACGTACTTATTTTTTAACCTCCTGGTGTGAAGGGGCTGCTAATCTGCATGGAGAATATTTTATTTCATGAATAGTATGATTTGTTCTGGGATTGGTGTATTTGCCAAATAAAATACTAATGTAACACCCTATGTGTGGCTTGTGTTAATGCTAGCTTTTAAGAATGAAATCTTGACAGCTCCCCATTTCTTTAAGATTGTCTGGACAAAAGCAAATACCTAAACAAACTCAGAATTGAAGAACAGGAGAAAAGACATATGAAAAGTATAATTGGACCAACTGGCTGTTAAGGGAAGCCAACATAATAAGTTTCCCCCGAAATAGGGAATCCCGTGAATAACATTTAAGGATTACCTGAGTCTTGGAGCCACTCTGTAACCCATCCATTGTGAATCAGCCATGTGGAGAGCAAAATAATAGTTGGAATGGATATGCTCTTAGATATAGAGCAAGGCCTATTTGCTCAGCCAAGATCCAGCCAGGGAAAAGAGCACAGAGATTTTCAGTGTGCACAATGAGATAGTACATAGCAAGAATGCAAGCCAAATGTATGCAATATAACACGAACCTAATTTTTTTATTCTTGAGTGTAATGCCTTTTCAGTCTCCTTCTCTAATTTGTGTGGTTAGAGCTTGCTTTTCACCTGAAACATCCTGAAATAGAGATAACATCATTTATCATTGCCCTGGGAAGCATAGTGACAGTTCTATTCTGTTACCTCATTTTCAGACCACAGTTGTGTCACTTCCCATTAATTGTCACTGCCTATGGCAGCCTGGATTAGTTCTGCCAGGGAAATTTACAGTATTAGGGGTTGTGACACTGTTCCCTTTCCAGGTACCCTCTTCCCTTGTCACCTGCGCTGCCCCTGGACAGATGGTCATCAGTGAAGAGAAGCCTGGCTCCAGCTAGGTCAAGCACAGACCCACCTCAGCAAATTATCTGGCTCACAATTCAGCTTTGAGAAGTGATAAGCTTTCAAGATAGAAAATTTATTTTTCCCCATATAGCTTTATTTTTATGTATTTGTTTTTCCTTCCCTCCCCTCCTCTCTAGCATCGTTGTGACAATGGCCAGCGTCACTTCATCTGCTTATTTCCTGCTGTCCTGAACACTTACAGATGCTGTTTCCAGAACAATACTTTCTCTGAACTATTAATAAAAGAGTCTAGAGTTTCTAAGGTGATAGCGATACTTTTTTGGCAGAGCAGGAGCATATGAGGAGAACAGTCTTGCTTGAGGGGGCTGTGGAAGCAGAGCTGCCCTCAATGGGGGAAAAAGCCTGGAGTTGGGGTGACCTTCATGCAGGTTGTGGCCCTCCTATGGATCCTGGGTAAGGGGCTTATCAGCAGCCTCAAGTATTGCATGTGATGAGCCAGGTCCATCCAGGGAATTTCACCAGGAGGCACACAGGATTCCAAGAAAGCTGCAGACCCACCAGGGACAGGTACATGCCCAGACAGAGCTTCTGCAGGGCTCCCAGGCAGAGAGCATAGGAGGTTCCAGGTGAGGGACCATCAGGGAATTAAAATCTGTTAGTGCCTGACAGAAATGTTTTTATCCGCATGTTTTTGTATATCTCCAGTTCTTTGCACCTCTTAGCCATCTCCTGGTACTCTGGTCATCCTCACTGTGTAGAAGGTATTTTGCCTCTGGGCTGCTTCCTGGAGTTGGGCAACAAGTTCCTGCTGAGATCAATCCCTGGTGCAATGCTGGGTGTATTTTGATGCAGGGACTGCTGCTGAAAGTTGTTAGGAGCCACCCTCCAAATGGTTTTGCTGCCTCTCCCTGCAAAATTTCAACACACCATCAATGCAGGAGGGAACTGGTAGTTTAGATACAGTCAGAGATGCCCCTTGTCCCTCTGCCCATGGGCCAAGATTTTAATCATTTACACTCTGGAAGAAGTAGCATGTGAGTTGATATTGTGGATAATTCTAAAGCAGGTGCTTCAAACACCTTGTGTCTGCAGATCATTTTTGGCTATCCACTCCAGCCAGCTGGGACAAGCAATGTCCCTGTGTTGATGTGGCCAGGCAGCCCAGGGTATCCACAGGTATATATGTAATGTTCACTGGTGATTTAGTCATGTAAATGTAATTCTTCCCCGGGTGATTTTCATCTAAGATAAAGATATAACCTTTAACTTTTTTGAGGTTTTGTGCTGTTTCCTGTCTTGCCGTGGTAGCATTAGGCAAGGGAAAAAGCTTCTATCCATGCAGAGTCTTAACTGTGCTTTAAAAGAATAGCCTAAAACAACCAGCTTTCGTGTCTCTCTTTCCAAGCCTGTATGTTGGCAGTGGTTCTGACACTAATAACTTCTGATAGGTAAAACAAATAACATTTGGGCACATTTAGCATAATAGTTCCCTTAATGTAGCCTTGTCACTGAGCTAAACTTGTTTGTTGATGTATGAAACTATCAGAACTGAGACAGAGACTTCTTCTGTGAACTGCTTTATTTTTCTGTCATTTCTTCAGGGGCTTATGAACAACTGTAGTGCTTGTTATACATTAAGTTATTTCCTCCTTTTCTGTCACAGGTGCCTTGCCATTTAAGAATTACCAAATGCTGCTGACTATTTGCAGAGATCATAAGAATATTCTGTAATGACTGTAGTTTTCTTGCAGGATCTTTGTAGGCCACATTCTTCTTTCCTTTTGACAAATTTATTTTTGACAAATTTATTCTTTCTTTTGTGGGGTCACCTCTTGCACTCCACAAAACAAAATTTTTCCTGGAATATTATCAAGTTTTGCATGGTTTGATGGCTCTGCATGTTTTCCCATCAAACATATCTGTTTGCCAACATGTGTCTCTGGATAAATACAATGCTTGCACCTGAAAAAGCAGCACTGGCTGATGTGGAATTCAGACCAAACTGAACAAACGTTGCTAGGAAGGGGAAAGTGCTGCTATACTGTTAAGTAGATACATAGAAGTAGGTTTTAAAGTCCAAAACTTCAATTATTTGTTCTTCCTTCCTGGAAGTTAATCCTTCTCCCCTGACCTTGATTTCTTACAGCAATGACAGTTTAAATACTACATAATGGAAAAATATCATGGGATATGAGACTTCTGCAAGTGTCATGTAGAACTCAAAGCTCATTCTTGCAGAATAGAATAGCCCCAGAAGTAATCCCTTGTGGAAAAAAAATTGAATAAGAAGTATAATTACTGGTGTTTTTTACACATGCAGACCCAGAGTTTACTCAGTAGACATACTGATCAAGAGAGCTTTGCAGCTAGAGATAAATCCAGGTATAACCATTACTTCTTCAGAGCAATGGGCCTAGAAAATCTAGTGGTTTAACTATCAGTTATAGGAAATACCTGGTGGCTTACTTACATAGATGGGCTGTAAATCACTTGTGACATCTTTGTCCTTAGCATAGACATCCCAGTAGAAAAATTGTGTACTCCCACACACAGAATGAAACAGACAAGAAAACCCTACAACATTTTAAGGCTCTTATTTAAAAAAAATATTTTAATGTCTGACAAATCATAATTCCAACAGCACAAGACAGGCTGAAAAGAAAACTGCACTTAGCAACTTCCTAAAAGTATTTAGAATGATAGAATAGTTTGGGTTAGAAGGGACCTTAAAATTCATCCTGTTCCAACCCCCTGCCATGGTCAGGGTCACCTTTTTGCTACACCATGCATCTCAGAGCCCCATCCAACCTGGCCTTGAACACTTCCAGGGATGGGGCAGCCACAGCTTCTGTGGGCAATCTGTGCCAGGGCCTCACCACCCTCACAGAGAAAAATTTCCTCATATCTAATCTGAACATACTGTTGTAGGAGAGCCTTACCAATTCCCATGTGAATAACAGCAGAGGAACAGGGATTGTAGTTCTGACATGATGAGGACTGAGTATTGCCTGTCTTAAGCCTCTGACCAGTTTGATACACGGGAAAATGGCAAATGTTTCTCTGATGTTTGTAGGAAGCCTGTTTTGAGGTGTGGCATTTTAATATGAGTTCTGCTTAGGCTGATCTGTAAGTAATATTGAAGTGGAAGAAAAAACGTTGCAAATTAAATGAATTTACCATAAAGCTTTGCAATAACCAACATAGTAAACAAATTTTCCTTTTCTGAGCAAGTGTGGCCAGTATACATCTCCCCAGCAAAATGTTGTACACAAAGAAAAGCATACTTCTTGTCTTCTGGCCTCTTGCTTTCTGACTGCATAACTTTCCACCTTTATTTTTGTTTTCTCTTTTCCTTCCTTCCTTCCTTCCTTCCTTCCTTCCTTCCTTCCTTCCTTCCTTCCTTCCTTCCTCTTTCTTCCTTTCTTCCTTTCTTTCTCTCTTTATTTCTTTCTTTCTCTCTGAATCATTTGCAGAGGGAGAAACTCTTCTGCAATATTTCTTTCATTAGTCCCTTTCGATGATTCATTTTCACGCAGATGCTATCATTTAACTCTGCTGGTGCATCAGAGGTTCAATTTGATCGAAGTTTTTGGAACATGAATTTTTTTCTAACAGCAGGATGCTATCAGGATCACTTTCTCCTTTGTCATATAATTTCTCTGAAAAGGTCAGCATGACCCTATCTTCTGGGCAGAATTCATAAAATTATAAATATGTTGGTCTAGTTTTAAAATCAAAATCTTGTTTGGCAGAAAAAGCATGACCTTAACAATCACCTTGTTGGGATCTGAAAATGGGGGCTTATGTAAGTATGAATAATCTGGACATTACCTTTGAAAAATCCACATTTAGAAAACCTCTTTCAAGTTACAGCCAACTTTTGCATTTGTTTTTTATCAGTTTTGGAAAATATTCTTTAGTAAATACAGACTGCCTGTGAATTTACTGGTGACAAAATGAAGGACTGAGTCAGGAATGTAAGTCAGCACAGTTCTTCTGGCTGCAAGCCACCTTAGTTTACAAAGTCAAGGAACAGATTTCTGCTTTAAAATTATCTCCTTTCTTTTCAATATGTGATTTTTTAAAAAAAAATGCAAAGGTGTTAAATAGCACATCTTTTGCAACCTGATTCTGAGCGTATTTCCCTTACTTAGGTAGTACTCTTTAAAGTTACCACAAAAAAGCAGTGAGAAACTGGAAACTGTCCCTTGGTCTTTTCACATCCACAAACAAGCCTTTCTGCTCAAAAGTATTTTGACAAATAAATATGCTATTTCATATACTCCAGTTTTTCCTGTTGGACATTTTCTATGTTGACACAGCAAACAGTGTCCTTTTCAGTGTAGAGAATAATAAGAGAATTGTGTGGTTTAAAGCAAAAGCAAAACACTCGTTGACTTTGTTGGGCACCGTGAGGCCCTTGCTTAATAAACACAGTTTTCAGAGGAAGAAGTATTCACATTTTATAAGAGTTACATCACATTATACTAATATGTTAAATATAGGTCAATTTAGGAATATGATTTACCACAGCATACATTCACAGAAATATTTTTGAAATAGTTAGAAAATAAGATGTATAGCCAGACTACTGCTGATAAATGAAATACACTGATATTATTTCTGAACATCTGAAGAGTATTAGAAAAACCATATAAGTCCAATGATTGCTTATTGCTGACTGTGTGGATTGGACGGTTACAATTCCAGATGTATCTCTGGTCAAAAAAGGTTACTCAAAGGTAACTGAAGATCAAACATCATAATAAATAATAAACTATATTATCATTATAATAATACATTCAGTGATGAAAGTTTTCTTCCTGTCCTGCAGCCCATTTGGCTGCCTGAATCCTGCTTCAAATCTCAGACAGGGAAGAGTATTTGTTGCAATAAGTGACAGCAGACTGTCAGAACGACAGGTTGCAGGAGTGCTGATGCATCACGTAGATTTTCCATTTTTTTTTGTGAGAGAAAGAGGAAGGAACAGCTGCTGAAGTAGGTACAAGTCCAGAGGAGGCACCAAGATGATCAGAGGGATGGAGCTCTTCTCCTGTTAGGAAAGGCTGAGAGAATTGGGATTGTTCAGCCTGGAAAAGGCTTTGGGGTGACCTAAATGCAGCCTTCCAGTATCTGAAAGGAGCCTCCAGGAAAGATGGAGAGAGAGACTATTGACAAGGGCCTGGAGTGACAGGACAAGGGGGAATGGCTTCAAACTGACAGAGAGGGAATTTAGATTGGATATTAGGAAAAAATTCTTCCCTGTGAGGGTGGGGAGGCCCTGGCACAGGTTGCCTGGAGAAGCTGTGGCTGCTCCATACCTGGAAGTGTCCAAGGCCAGCTTGGATGGGGCTCAGAGCAACCTGGGATAGTGGAAGGAATTTACTGTCGAGGAAGGGTTGAAGCAAAATGTCCTCAATTTTTTGTAGCTTTTAGCTTTTCTTCATGGTCTCTTCTCATGGACTAAAAAAGCCCTCAGCCCTCATTTTTAAAGCAGTCCTGTAAAGTTCCTACTAACAACAGTCATGTAGAGCGAAATCCATAGCAAGGGCAAAATTCAGCTGGACCTGGTGGTGTTTAAATGGGGTTAGTAAGAGGGCAGATGTGTGTTTGTGTGGATGTTATCCATATTGGTTGCTTAACTTATAACTGGAAAAAATTGGGGAAATGTGAGTATAAACCCGAGTGTTGAAAGAATTCCCCAGGAATAAGAGAAGTATAGTGTAGGGAAAGATGAAACAGGAAAGCCTTATAAATATGATTGCCTGGCAAAAGATGCTGAGAATATGGAAACTGTAAGTGACATTGAAATGAAAGCATACTTTGAGATACCAGGCCTTAGTCACTGAACAACTGGAAAACAATGGTATAGCCGACTGAAGGTAATCCCCTTTGATTGAACAATACCTTCTGCTAGCACAAGGGTCCAAGGGTTAAAAAAGACCCTGCTAGCTTGGCAGAAGGGGTCCAAAGAGTAGTTTTTAGGGTTTAAAATATAACGCAGTATGGTAATGCAATGATTCTTATAGGCTGTATGTAAATGCTATAGGATTTGTATCTTGTACTAGATTGGTTGATGAAAATTAGAATATTCAACACAGAAGACAATTTATTGTATTGTAAACAAGAAGCTAGCTCTCTTGCAGCTCTCTCTTTACACATGCTCTCTTGCATATGCTCTCTTGTACCTCTCTCTCTTACACACGCTGTCTTAGCTCTTAGCTCTCCACCCTCTCTCTCCTTTGCTTCACGCTTTCTGGCCTGCTTCTAGCAGCGGCTGGCTGCTTTAAGCAGGCCCACTATACCCAAGCCCTGAGCAATAAACCTCATGCTCTAAGACCCGACTTCAGAGATCTCTCGTCTCCATCCGTCCCAACCGTCCAACCGAGGCGGATCCTACAGTATAGAATCAATTAGGTTTGAAAAGATATTTAAAACCATTGAGTCCAGCTGTTAACCCAGCACTGACAAATACACCACTAAACCGTGTCTTTACGTGACACATCTTTTAAACACTTCAAGCATAAGTGACTCAACCACTTCCCTGGGCAGCCTGGTCCCATGCTTGATAACTCTTTTGGTGAAGAAAATTTTCCTAATATCCAATCTAAACCTGACTTGGGGCAACTTGAGGCCATTTCCTTTAGTCCTATCACTTGCTAATTGGGAGAACTGGTTTCAGGGCTAGCTAATGCTGATGGTATTATTGCTAGATTTGTTTGGAGATTGTGTTAAGTTTCACTGTATGGCTGTTCAGTTCCAGAATTTTGTTGTGACTAGCATTTTCTTGTCTTTTCCAACAAATTCAGTCAGTTAACGAGCTATAGAAATAATTTTATAAGTTTTCTCAATCCTTGCATGTCTATGAGTGTCCAAATGCACATGTGAGTATGGAAGAAGCTATTTATATTCAGATGCGTCAGCAAAAGCTATCAAACATATGTTATTTGAATGAAAGATATTTTGTGTTTAGAAAAAGTAAAGTCAAATAATTGATATAAAATCAAAATTACACTGCTAGGTATCATGTATCTCACCTGACATAAAAGTGTTTTGAGTGTTTGAGGCTGATTTTTGATCTCAATAGCACTTCAGGAGATTCTTGATGGGATGAGTAGCTGTTGTCGTCTCTTTTCTGTCATGTGACACAAAAGTTTGTTCAAGGTTGGAGCCATCGTGTGAGCAGGAAGGAAATTCCTGCCTGCTAATAAATTCTAAGCTAGTGTAAAAAAACCTCTGCAGTATTTGTAAACTGCTCCACTTTCTTCTCTTCTGGAGTAGAGAGGAGCCTAGAGGACTTCAATATGATGCTGAAGGATTGTGCCATTATTCCTACCTCCCCCTAAAAAGGCTGCAGTCTAGAAAGGGTGTGGAAGATAAAAAATTAGCAGTTATTCTGTGCATTTTGTCTCTTACCTGGCTAAAAAGGAAAAGATTGAATCATATGCAGAATTCAACAGATGTGGGAAAAGTGTATGGAACATGGAGGTGAGGAAGGACAAGGAGCACCAGTGAGAGTAGGGCTGTAGCTGAGCAGAACTGAATGCACAATGAACAGGGGAGAAATACAGAATTCTCATCAGCAAAGTGACAGATGCTATTTCTTTACCTGAGCAGAAGCACTAGGTGTTGGGAGAAAAACCCAGAAGATTTTATCACTTTGTAAATGCCTCAGTTTGAAAAAGAGAATTAAGCTCCCAAGACAATGAATTTAGCAGATTCCGTCATGAACTAGGAGAGAGGCTGCACATTTTGAATTTTCTTTTTCTTCTGGAAGTTAGTGTTGCTTATTAAATTTCCATAGTGAACCAAATGAGTCCCTGAAACAAACTTATCCCAAAAAGTATGGAGCTACTTGTATCAAGAATAATTGACTACATTTTCACTCAAATGGCCTGAGTCATCAGATAAAACTCTGCTGGCAGTCTTGTAATGTAAATCGCTTTTAGAAGAAATATATACCTCAACATGTGGGATATGAATATTTTAGCTTTAAGGAACAGCTTTGTTTCCTTCCAATTGCCTTAGGCACTTTAGTGAAGGAACTTCTTGCTTTTTCTTAGGGCCTTGGCAGGTTTCTTCTGTTCCTTTCCCCAATACAAGAGACATCATATTCAGAATCATATTCTTGCTAGCACAGAGCACTTTAGCTCCCATCATTTCTATTTATGTAGGAATTATTTCAAAACCCTGTCTGACTGGAGTGTTACTTGTATCATTTTGTTTGCTTGTTTGTTTCCAGAGCTTAGTGTGCATGGATTTTTTTTTTTGCTTTAGTTAATTGCTCATGAGGTTTCTCATTAGCACTTTCTATATCCTTTGAATGTCTCTTCCAGTTTAACTTTTCTTGCCTTTCCTGTGGGTATTCAGGGTATAAAACCAGCCTCTGGGTATCTGTCTGTTCTCCAGATTGTGTACTGAAGAATTATATTACTATTCTCAATTTCAGCTTGTTTTCCTTTTTCTTTTTTTCCTCCCCTATATTAATTTCTCCTTTCTCTAGCTCACCGGCTTTTCATAGTTTTCTTTTTATTAAGAGCTATATATGACTTCTATTAACATTTCATTGCCTAGGGCTTTTACTTCTTCTTTGCCTTCTTTTCGTATGCCTAATGTAAGCTCTGAACCTAAATAATATTGGGATTTATTTTAATTCTTCGCATCCCCCAGAAATTATGCACATCACAGTATTGAGGACCCTTCAGCCCTTCCTACTGTTTAATTACATTCACTGAGGCTTTTATTTTTGTTTTGATAGTGTTTTATTTCCTACCTCCTCTCCCCCAACTCAGCCTTTCCACTAATTATGCTGAATTGTGCTCCTCCGAAACCTGTAGCCATCAGATACAAAAATCTGTAGAGTTATTGTTTGCCCTGTATTTAATCCAGCTTGACTCTTATTAATTAATTATGTTGATTCTCGTTGCTGATATTTCATACAGGGAGTCAGTTTGTTAATCTGTAGCAAATTTATTATTAACGGGATTCTTAGTTCAGTAAGAAAACTTTATGATTCAGTTTGATTAAACAAAAATGGAAGGCTTGGAAGAGTATCTCTGAAGAACAGAGCCACAGTGATAATAAAGAAGGATTTTTTCACATTCACAACCATCTTAGTAGTTCCCTACTGGGTAGCATCACTTCCTTGGTGGCCTGAGCAGTGCTGGTTGATATTTGAGATAGTGGCTAATGGAGAAAATAGGAGTTCAGTACAAGATCAAGGACTCCTGTAAGAAAGGAATGAGCTCATGTGTACGGATAAATTCAGTAAATGCCTTTCCATATGTTTATATTTCTTCAATCTTGTTAGTCTTGATGGCAGAAGCGGGGAAGGTGAGGACTTTCAGATTTGCCGGCAGCCCGAGCTTTGGTCCAGGATCCTTGAGGTTGTCTTTCCCTTTTCCATGACAAAGGTGGTGAATCATGACAACAATGGACTGAAACTGGTGACCCCATGTGGAACAGCCCATCACTCAGAGCGAGAGGGTGAACTTCAGCCCCATTGCTGACTCCCATGGACTGTGTCTGCAGAAGCAGCAAGGACAGTTCCAAACTGTTCTCCTGGCAGAAGGAAGGAGGCAAAGGAGTGTGGGGATCCTTGTGCCCTGATGGATGAACCACATGCATGCTGAAAACTGAAGCGTGCTTTACTCTCTGCTTTGTCATCTGCCTGGAAGTTTTTTCCGGCCAGAGTGTTCACAGTGTGAAGGTGTCCCTATCTTTCACTCCCTTTATAGCCTACAATAGCGCCAGCATCTGAAATTTTCCAGGGAAAGTGGTGAGTAACCAGGCTTCTCTGACTCCATTTTTCACACTTTAGGGGTGACCTCAGGAAGAAAACATTTTTCCTGCTCTCCAAATATGTAGCCCTTGTCTTCTCTGTTTTCCAAAACATTTCTGTGGAAATGCCCTTCTGCTGACTTGAAGGAGTCACCTATGGGTGTTATTGCAAATGTACACATATATGTATGATCTCAATTTCTGTCTCTGAAACTTATTTTAAGCATTTTAAGCCTTCTTTGCTAACCCTGTTGTTTATAGAAATTGCCACTATATTCTGAGGAGGTTTCTGGCACTAAGTAAAGAAACTGCTTGACTCTACCCACAGTGAGAGGGAACCTCGGCCCATCAGTAAGGTGTTTCCACCTCGGCAATGTGTTTGCCCTTAGGTTGGGGCTTCCTTTATTTGTGTTGAAAAAGCACAAAGGAAATGTACCTCAGGATTGTGACAATGATATCTTGCTGCCCAACTTGTGGAGTTTTTGACTAAAGTCTAGAGGAGATATTAGGGTGGATATATTTCCTTAGGACTTCTCTGCTCATTTTGTCTTTCACTGTGTGTAACCACCTCCTTTCAAGGGCAAACAAACTTGGCTGTCTTCCTGACTCACAGCTGCTTTTATTCCTAAGTTTTCTTTGAAAGGGAGATGAGCAGCTGGAACACAGAGCTTGGACATTGCTGCTCTGCTGGAGAGAGTGGACCTGGGTGTGGGAGGAGTGAAGAACTCTCCGGGCAGTGTGGGGCTGCAGCTCTTAGCCAGTTCTAAGCCATCTGTCAGGTGCAGCCTGGAACAAGGGTGAGTGTCGGTGGCCATCAATACCCCATGGCTTGCCAGTGAGGAACTGGTGATGTGGAGGTAGAAGGGAGGAAGGGGTCAGTTTTGGTAATGGGGAAGTGATGAGGGCACTGGGTTCCCTTCTGCCTTGCCATCAGAAGTGACTTTCATGTTCTTGTCGTACCACAGGCTCAGAGCAATCATTCCCTGTCCAGTTAAGGCTAAGCCTCATTTGTGGAAATTGATGCTGTTCTGTACTTCACTAGAAAACTGGTATTTTTTGCTTTCCTTTGGGGTATAACAATTATATTTGTGTATGACTTCAGCTGTGTAATTGTACTCAAGCGTGCAGCCAGTCTGGCCACTTCTGTTTTCTTTTGACTCCTTGGGCAGTAGCAACTGATGGCTGCAGAATCCTATTCCAGGTGGCACTGATTTATATATTTCAAGTAAAATACTTGTGCTGAGACACAGCGTAGCAGGATAGCTGCCATGAATCTCTAGAAGGGTTTGGGGGCAAGAGGCTGCAGAGACAGGAGAGCAGGGGTC
Source organism: Eulacestoma nigropectus (assembly GCA_013397775.1). Taxonomy (NCBI): domain Eukaryota; kingdom Metazoa; phylum Chordata; class Aves; order Passeriformes; genus Eulacestoma; species Eulacestoma nigropectus. The sequence goes on along the minus strand of VZTE01007282.1, from coordinate 2,081,003 downwards.
ATATCAGCAGGGGAAGGCTGTCTTACTACTATTTGTTACATATTGGGCATAGATAAGTGCAATGGGAGTGTTCTGTGGCTGCAACAATAGCCTTAAATGCATTGAAATGTAAAAGCATTATATAGAAAATTGGGGGAAAAGGACACAGGTTTAAAGAGTGTATAAGTGACTAACACAAGTAGATGCAATTAAAGGTTAAACAGAGAATGATAATGGGTGATATTGAGTGATATATCCCTAGACAAAATATTCCTGCTTTATCTTATGTTTGTGGACTTGGGCTTTTTTGGGACTGGCTTCGTATTTAAACATTGCTTGATATGTGGTGTGTGTGACTTTGTTACTCAGTTTTGCTTTGGAAAGTCTGAAGACTTACGTGGATTTCACTATCAAACTTGCTGTTTTGCAAAGAAGAATTCCACAGTACTCTGGCAGTCATAGCAAAACATGTTGCCCAAAGAATATGGCTTTATATGCAGATTGTCACACCACCATTGTAATTTTTATGTGTACATCCTTGCGTGCTAACAGCCACAGTGAAATATTTAAGTGTTTATTTATGAGCAGCATTTAATAGGTTTGAGAGTGAAACACCATGGGAAACGATGAGGCAGGCACACAATTTCTTTTGGTCTTGTCTCCAGCTTATCTTTTTCAGTTTGAAACACCAGGCATTTTTTAAATAGAGATTTCAAAGAGAGGTCATGAGGCACAGAGTGGCACCCAGCGTGTAAAATAACAAGTTCACAGTCTGTGGTAACTCATTTGATGGAGATTTTGATTTCAGTGATCAGATGTTATGCAAACTTTGAAGGGAAAAAAGAGATTTTATGCGGTATGGAAGACACAAGAAAAGCTGATGCCACAGAGATTTATGCTAGTTTTGTAGTTCTTTAATTCTGTAGTAATACAACCCAACAAACTCAAGAATCTTACTTTGTGAGTGAATATGCATTGGAAGCAGATATCTGGATTAAAAAAAAATGTTCAGATCAGTTTTGATTAGAACTGCACTTCATATTATTAGAATGTGATGGATGTATTTGTATGAGGAGGAAGTTCACAGTTATGTTTAGTTTTCTCCTCTGAGCAATTTATAACCTAAGCATTAGTCACCTACCCAATCTCCAGTCCCTTTCAGGATATATAAATAAATATAGTGTAATACACAAGCAGTAAAATTTATGACCAGATTGATGTCATTCGCATCTCTTGCTTGTGATGCTGAATAGAGGGTAAAGAAAACAATTTCTTAAAAATGCACAATCTTTATTCTTTCCATAGACATGTAGTAGCAGAAGGCTAAATCCTGCAGCCTTTACTCAAACTTGTTACCTAATATGATGAGTAAATGAAGAAACTGAGATTTTCACCTCTAGAATGAAGCTAGTTCCTGTGTAGAAAACCTGTTCAAAGCAAAACCTTCTTTGAGTCCTGAGAGTCAGACAAAAGTGTTATTTCTTGTGCTGGTCAGTCTCTGAGATGCATTTTGGTCTCAAAAATGCAAAAGTTATCTCTGCCACCTATAGAGTTTTTACCTTAGCTTTACCTTAGCTTTACCTTAGCTGATCTCTATTTTCACTTACATCTCTGGGATATTTTAAGGCTGCTAATTAGGTGCCTCCTGAGTTGCATCATGCTATCCTTCATTTTTTCCTACTTTACCTGCAAGGCCAATGATCACAATATTAATAAATTATGCTTTTTATCTCACTCTTCCCCATCTCCCAAACCAGGTAATAACATGTGTCCTGATTTAAAACTCTTTTGATATTCTTATTTTTGTGGCAGTCATCATAGAGAATTTTGAAAAAAGAATTTGTTGACAAGATAAAAATAAATTTTGATATTAGTTCTGGCAGTACTATTATAAAAAATAAAATGTTATGTTAGTCAGCTGAGGCCCAGCAGAAACTGGGAACTTCAGTGTCTTTTCCCACAAATGAAAAGCAAAGAGGAAATTCCTATTCTGAAGCTGCAGAATTTTGTCCTGTGCCATGTTTACTCATGTGCATGCACGCATATATACACAGAGTGTGAGTGAAATGGCCTGAATGCCAAGGCTCTTTTGTTGCTGCCATGCTGCAGAACTCTCAGAACTCATTTGCAGAACAAATGTCAGGTTTGCTCTTATTAGTGATGCAAATGATCTGAAACAACGCTGTTTTGGGGTTTTAAATTGACTCAGAAGTTATTTCCTGGTTTACAAGTGTTTCTTGTTCTAGCCAGGTTTTGTAGAAAGAAGCATTTGGAAAATGCTCTCAGGCACATGGTGAGATTCTTGGAGCTGTTCTGTGCAGGTCCAGAAGCTGGACTCCAGTGGTGCTTGTGGGTCCCTTCCAACTCAGGATATCCCATGATTCTGTGATTTGTACGTCATGGCTTGATAGTGATCTTAACTTAATTGTTACTTTTCTGAAAAATCACATCAGAAATATATGTGCCCTCTAGTTTGTTAAATGAATTATGAAATACCTCCCTGAATATGTGGTAGAATGCTTTTGAAGGAGATTACAGGTTTGTTAAGGTTGAAAACTTTGATACAAGTCTGTGAAAGTCTCTGTGACTTTTGGCCAACATTTTTTTTTAAGCAACAAAAATGTATTCACTCTCTTTTTCAAAATTTTGGTTTTGACCTCAGTGTTGGAAAACTCTTTTGTACTATGTTGCCTGATGTGGTCACTAGATGAATCCATGTTGTTTCTGCATAGCTGCTTGAGTTGTGCATTCAAGCCAGACTGTCCTTGGGACTGAGAGTCTGTGTGAAGCTTTGTCTGTCTGCAGATTTGGAAAACATTCTGTTATATTTTCCCCTGACTGCTTTTCCTGTCTGTGCTGTGCTGTTTTCAAAGCAATGTTTAGTTCACCGATTCTTTCCTCCCTTCAAACTTTCCCAAAACAAGAAGGGGAAAGAAAAAGGAGAAAAAGCCAGGGTGTAAAGTAATAGTGCCTTAAAAAGGAGGAGATTTGCCTGTTATAGGGTCATCAGTCCGAGCAGCACTTCCTAGAGGCAGCCTGTAACATCCAACAGTATGGAGGAAGGCATTTGGAGTTCAGATTCTCTTGTGTTGTGCTCTGCAGTGAGAGGGGCAACATCCCTCCTGGTGGGAATGATCTTTCTGGAAACACTATTGGGAAGCTCTGTAGCAAAGTCCCTAGTTAGGATGATTTTTGAGCATATCTTTGCTGAGGATTCTGGGGTGCAAAATGATGATGAAATAAGGGAAGTGCTGGAAGATGACAGATGGGCCCCTGCGCTTAGGTCAGCATCCCATAAGGGACAGGAAAGTACGGTGAAATTACTGTGTCTGCTGGATTGAGGCCTGAACTCACGTCTACCCTTCTAGGGACACAGGAGTGTCTTCTTTGCAGCATACTGTTCTGGAAAAAACCCTGTCTTAACTATCTTCCAGAGTACAGCTTCCATTCAGACACTAAGGCTGATCTGGCTGAAAGTGATACGTATGAAGCTGTGTAAGGAGAGGTTTAGGTTGGATATTAGGAAAAGGTTTTTCACCCAGAGGGTGGTTGGGCACTGGAACAGGCTCCCCAGGGAAGTGGTCACAGCACCAAGCCTGACAGAGCTCAAGGAGCATTTGGACAGTGCTCTCAGACACATGATGGGATTCTTGGGGCTGTTCTCTGCTGAGCCAGGAGCAGGACTTTGATGATTCTCGTGGGTCCCTGCCAGCTCGGGATATTCTATGATTCTCTCATGCTTAGGGTGTAGTTGATAGAAATCCTTCTGCAGAGCCATTCATCTTCAGTGCCAGTTGTTTAATGTAAAAAATGTGGAAAAAGTTGGAGTTTAAATTTTATTCACAGCTGTGAGTGGTGATTCACAGAAGTTATATTTGCTAAGGTGTGGAATGAAGAGGAAGAATACTAGGATGAAGCAGGGACTTATTCTGCAGTCGTTCAATTCCAGATACCGTGGTTTAGTAGTTCTGTGCTTTGTTAAGCTCACTCAGGGTGTTTGTGTTTACAGAACTGGTACTGAAGTGCTCAAAAAAACATGTGGATGGGACTTTTAGGGATTTGTTGGATTAATAGTTGGGCTTGATGATCTTAGTCCTTTCCAACCTAAATGTTTCTGTGATTCTAAAATCACTGTGTGGTCATTCTGAGTACTTGTAGCACTGAGGTAATCTTTCCTCTGAGGTCCACTTGACAATCTCTCACTGTCTCAGACTTCTTCAGATTTGTATTTTCTCTGGACAAGGAATATTCTGCCCCACAATCTTAGTTTTTCCTCTCTCCTTCCTGTACTAGAGCACAGCAGACAATATAGAAATGAAAAAAATGGCTGCAAGTTGCTTACCAATCCTGGAAAAAGCATTTATGTATTTTGCAACATTAACATTATTTATCCCCTCCTCCAGTTTTATGACCTCTTTCTTTCTTTCTTCCTTCAGTAAAACAAATAAATAAATTACAAAAAATCCTTTTCTCTGTTAATATGGCTAGTTTGACATGCAAGACAGGTAGTGAGCTCATTCAAGAATGATATTTAAAAATGCCCCATATTCTGAAAGCTAAGTAGCTCAGCTTCCTCAGTGCTGGACTGACAATCAATCACAGGCTGCTTAAATTTTAGCACAATTCCCCTAGTGGAAGCAAGTCCCACTCTGACTCCTTCCAAAGGGACTGCTTAATGAATGAGGACTGATTGTGTTTGAAAAAAGGTGATCTGCCTCTGTTGAGAGTGTAAATAATAATAAGCTGGTTCTGGCTTTAATGCTATTTTAATCATATTGAGTAACACTTCATTTAAAATTGATTCAATTTAAATTCACATATGTAATGATTTATTTATTACAATTCCAATTCTTTTGATACATCCCAGTATATTAATTCCTTTCGAAAAGCAAAGTAATAAATGTCACTAGCTATTCTGCGGCAGATCTCAGGTTACCTGTGCTATAATTATTTATATTAAGGATATTGTAAAAGAGCATATAAGAAACAATTTCATTTTCTCTAAGGTAAGTTCAAAAAGAGTCTTTTAAGGTGGAGAGGAAAAAAGTTATTATAGTAGGGGCAGGTCTAAGATTCTTAATTTGTATAATTAAGCCTATTTTGTATTTTTAAAAGCTTTTCTAGGAAATAGTGACTTTATGACATGATTGTTACTCAAGTCAGCCCTATTGTTAGAATTAAAAATGCATTTGAATTTGTTCTTTTTATTCAGATGTTTTAGCATTCAAGGAGACAATTTCTTACACAATGAACAGCAGTTTTAACTATTGTTTTATCATCACTGTCTCATTCTTTAATGAGCCTTTGATGACATGACTTTCAGCTGTTCATGGCGTGTACAATTCCTAGTTTGAGACTTTTTTGTTAACATTTTGATTTTAAGATAGGTTTTAGTTAGAGAAAAAATTCTTAACTGAATCTAACTAAGGATAGATAGTTTTTGTAGCAATTGTAGCTGGAAACCAATTTGTCTAAAGTTTTCAGGAAAACTAGAGGATCCAGATTTTTGTTCCTAAAGCAAAGCTTAGTTTAAATGGTGGATTTCAGGTCTGAGTTTGTCTGGTTCTGGAGCCTTACACAGCTCCACAAAAATATTTTGGTTTTCAGTGTGGGATTTTTTCTGAGTGTGGAAAAACAGAGATAACAGTAGGATGATTGGAACAGAAGTTGTCACATCCCATAGAAAGATTCTGTTTCATGTGACTTCAACCATTATTCTGTATAGAGCAAGGAGAGGTGTCATTTGTAACCACAGCTTTTTGCTCATTGCATTGCAAGAGCAATGCAGAGCTGTCCCTTTTCTATATGATAATGAACCAAGACAACAAAATTACTTACCCTTGTAGCTCGGAACAAAAAGTGTACCATACCTGTCAAACTATATTTGTAAATGAGCTTGTTGACTCAAACCCAGCATAAATCTAGAGAGTGAAGATGGCAGCTACTGAAGATATTCAGTGGTGCATTACAGGAAAAGGATTTTATTCAGGGTATCAATATATTACTTTTCAAATAGTTTAGAAAGCCATTCAGTAAAATCCAGACTTTCTGATAACTAATCCCATTGAAAGAGAATGGAAGCTTCGTCAGCCTAGTGTTTAAAACTCTCATCAAGAAACTTATTTATTTGAAAAATAGCTAAATTGTTTAATAGCAATTGAAACTATTAATTTGCTATTCGGTAAAATACATTTTATGTTCCATGAATATTGTGTGCTTTCTTAGTTTTAGCCTAAGCTTTTACAAGTGAAATCAATTTCTTTCCTCAACTCTATTTATCATGAAAAAATATAAATCTTGTCTTTTATGAGTCTGTCATAGTTCCTAAGAAATATTAGACCCTAGGGACCACTACTCCATTTAAAACATTCTTCATGTTCCTACAATCTTTTTTTTTTAACATTCCTTTTGCTTGTTTGATGACTTTTATTCTTCCTCTTCTCATTTAGTGAAATTCAACATTATGTCCTTATTCTGCTTTTTTTAAACACAACTTAATAGAACACACTAAAAACCAGAGATATAATATTTTTAGCTTTTTAAAGGGAATATAGCCACGTTTGTCACATTGTCTGTGTTCTTAATTTTCATCTTTTGTATTTTTTGTTTGCTTGCATATTCTCTGAAAGATGTAGGGAATCCAGATGAATTGAACCCAACCTATGTAAGACTCGATTCTCAAGTAATATTTACATCCCTCAAGAGGCAGAGAAATATATACTGGGATTTAAAAAAATGCACAGAGGCACTTATTTTTTCTTTCATATTCTGAAAATTCTGGTTATGCTGTTTGTGGAGCTGATGAAGTAATGCTTAAATGCTTATTATTGCTTGACTTGTTTATTTATTTATTTATTTTCCTTTTCAATCCACTCTTTTCCTGGCTCTTTCACTCAGGGTTGTGCTTGTATCCAGGCTTACTACAGCCAGATCCTTCTTCTCTGAGAGGCCTAAGTGCAGTAACAGCAGGAGGAAGGGGAGCAGAGTTGTGTTCTCAAGGGAATATGTGGGGAAACAAGTCTCACTGAAGGAAGTTTCTCAAGATGCTCTGACTGATGAATTAACTAACGTAGCTCAGAAAAAGAGTTGATTTGGAGTCTGACGTGGTGGTGTTGGTGGTGTGGGTTTTTTACCAAATTTTTTCTTTTTTATTTTAGTTCATACCAAATGCAGATGGGATTCCTGTCACCTAACTCTAGTTATCTTAAAGTTAAGTGCTCATTTTCAGCTAATTGTCTAGACACTCACTATCACCCGTGAAAAAATAGAGGCACTTCAGGAGTGATTAATCCCATCCTAAAATAGATGTCTAAGCTGGGATGAATTGGAAGTAGCTGTCTTCCTCCACCAAATAGCAGGAGAGCACTGACAACTGGTTAGACAAAAGAGGAGCTGAAGACAGGTGAGATGGTCCCCCTCTTCTCTCTCACCGAGGTTTCACTGATTTAGGATATGAGTTACATTTTTCAGTATTTGCCAAATAGTTTGACCATGTTAAATAGATGCTAGAGTCAAATCCACCGGATTCAAGAGTGCATAAGGCAAAAATCAATGTACCCAGTTCCACTGGTCCTGTGCATGGGAAGCCTGTGCTTTGTTGGAATTTGTCAAATGGTCGCTAAAAAACAAAAGCTGGTGCATAAAACATTGTTCCTACTCCAGGTTGAGATCAGCCTAGAGATCAGCATCCACCACAGGGAAGACTCCATTTGGTTACTCCTCTGTACAAACAATGTCCCAGTGACACTTCAAAGCTATCCTCTCACTTTCTCATTGATTTTCTGAAACATAAATATCCTAAGAGAAAAGCAAATTAAGCACACAATGTGTGTGCAACATAACTCAAAAGTAACTGGAATTAAAAGCATTTCAAGCTGGCAGAAATATTAGACAAATTTAATACCATATAAATGGTTTTCTCAATAAAATTCAGAATTAATATCCATTAGAACATTAATGAAGGTTGACACTTTCCTCAATAAAGAGAGTAATTAGTAGCTCTTTTATAGTAGGCATTCTGTGCAGTAATTTTTATTCCCATGTATTTTTTGTGAAATGAAGTGAATATGCCATTTAACTTTAAAATTAACAAAAATGTTTCTATTTCAAGGTATACTTTATAACAGAAACAAACCGACTGAAGGCAGTTATTAAACTTTCATTTGCTTCTCCAGAACTAAGGTTCTGCTGAATGTTTTTCATAATTGGACAATAATGTTTTTCAGATGATAGTGAACCCTTCCCTGAGAAAGTGTGGACAAAACAGCCATTTCTGTGATATAGGATGTCATCTCTATGAACATTTGCTTAACAATTTAAAGGAAAAAACATATTTTTTAATATGCACTGATTCTGGGCTGAGACAGGAGAAAGTAACACTGTCAGATTCTCATTAAGCTCTGCCCATCTGTAAAATAGTTTCCCTGGATTTTGGTAGCAGTGTAAGTATGCCAGCGCACAAAATTACCCACTTTCTGTGAGACATTTTGGTTCTTGAATTACTCATTGTTTTTTTTCTCTTCCCTTCATTATTTTAGTTCAAGGAAAGGAATACCCAAGGACTGGAGTTTCTGCTAGACTGTTATCAGAGCCTTATCTTATTCATATTTAAAAGCACTTATGCTCATTATGCTTACATTTTACTGATACCATCTTAAAGTAAGAACTTCAAATCCTTAAAGCCTCCTGCTCAGTGGGCACAGAAGTCTGTGCTGCAAGACCACTTTTCCTTGCTTGATGTATGTTATAGTGGAAACAGGCCAGTCATTTAACTGCATAATTGTATGATTGTGGTGCACAATGCAGCACCTTTCCTCATCTAATTGTTCCTTCAGTTGTACAAAACAAGATGCTGTAGATGTTTCAAAACCAGAAGATTCTTCTGTTTTACTTTCATGAGGACGTAACTTTTGCTAGCATTCTGATATTTGTTGTTCTTTAATTAAGATGATTTCTTTGTCTTACCAAACGGTGACTATAAAGACATACACATAATGGATTATCTTTTTTAATCCTTTTAATAATAATAATAATAATAATAATAATTAAAAATCC